>JANHGL010018354.1:0-23970 GCA_024611195.1 Ceyx melanurus
CTACCCCCTCGCCGGGGGCCTGTGTCCGCTGTTGCCCTGGGGATCTTAACCCCCTCAGGGCGGGGGGTCCTTGCTGCTGCCGCCTTCCTCCTCCCGCTACCGCCGTCCTCCTCTTCCTCTTCCCGCTGCCACCTCCCTCTTCCTCCTCCCTCTGCTTGTCCTCAGGCGCCGAGCCCCGCGGGCTGCCCCGGTGACGGTTCCGCCGGCGAGAGGGCGCCCTGACGGGAAGGCAGCAGCGCGCAGGGGTCGCTTCGCGTGTTAACATTTACTTTTGAGGCAGCTTTTAATTTCTTCACGTTCTGCCTCGGGTACCCTTTAGCCTTCTTCAGTTCTTGTATCTCCCACCTTTCTGTTTAGGCAGCCTGCGTACAGCAGCTGTCACTGCTCCACTGATTCCACTGTAAAGTGGAATCAATAAATATTTTAACTTATAAATAGAGGCATTTCTGACATTCTTACACCTGTTCTGGGGTTTTTTGCCTTTTTTTACTAGAACTCTGAAACTGTCTGCTCCACTTGAAAGCAACTTGAAATCAAATTCTTGGCTCTTTTAAGTTGTGATGGCTTATGTGCCATAGCCTGCATTTCATCCTAACTATATAGTAAGTGTAGATATTTCTGTTTATACTTCAGAGGGGTTCTGCCCGTGCTGTATTGACTAAGCTGTATTTACTTCGTATTTTTGTTCTTTCTGGTATAATAACCTCTGTATTTCTGTTCCTTTTTTTCATACCATGTTTATGTTGGTTTTTTAACACATGCATCATAGTCGTAAAGCTAAACAGGTTGGGTTGTGACACACCTACCAAGAAATGTAGGAGAGGAGGGTTAAAACTTGCAGCCCCGGGTGTTAGATCAGCAGGGTATTGTATGTATTTCCCTGTTTCTTCTCAGGTTTTTCAACAACTTGTCCAGTGATGCTATGGATCAGAAAATGGCTTGCACACCTATGGGAAGACCGACCTTCTTTGAAGTATTTAGGGCACATTGCAGTGAACCAGGTATAGCTTCTCTACAGGTCATAATTTTATTAGGGTTGATTTATGGAATTACTGTTGTTTACACAACCTGCTATACACTGTATATTTCATAGAAAAGTGTTACACAGCTTGTTAGCAGCCATGCTTTGCCCCAGATGTGTTTCCCTTTTAATAGCTATTTATATTTTATTTTTAGCTCTTGTTTACATCATGTCTGGTCATGTGTTTTTGTTTTGGTGGGTTTTTGTCTTATTTTTTAGCAGTGATTTCTTTAAGTATCTACGTGCAGGTCTGGTTTAGTCTTTTGCCAAATGCACCTCTACTTGTATGATCTATTAATGTTAAAAGGAACATATTTAACATATTTAATCTCTTCTTTTAAGAGATAAGCTAATTAGGCAGATAAACTGATGTGTTTTCATGTCCTGCATGGAGGATTTTTATTTCCCTTTCATGTGTTTTTCTTTTTCTTTTTTCTTTTTTTTTTTTTAGCAGACTTAGGGCCCATTAGTCTCAACTGGTTTGAAGAACTCAGTGCAGAAGCACCCCCATATGAGCCTAAATTGTTAGGAGAACTTGGTGGTCCCTTTGACTGGCTTGATCAAACAACTTTTAAAACTCCAAGGGCAAAACTCTCCACATACAGTCAGCTAGCATCAACTCCACTGATTTTTAAAGAGGAAAATACAGTATTGCCACCTTATTCTTCTCCTGGAAAACAATTGGATCAGAAAAAAATTGGAGCAAGTAAGTAATTTTTTTTTTTAAGAGGTAGCTAAAGACTGCTTCTTGCCCCCAGAAGCAAGAGGTTTTTCCCTCCACCCCCCCTTTTTCTGGTGTTAGCTTATGATTGTTAATGTCATTGATGTTACTGTAGAAGCTGTTTAAGTAAAAATATATATATATCTGTATCTTAATAGGCTTCTGAAGATTACCTATAAAAAAATGCAGAAGCAATCTTAATAATTCACATCTCCTGTGTCTTTGCCCTCCTAACAGTAAGAAAAGCTCTTCTAAACAGGTTACAGACAAACACAAGATTCTCCTTATCATCATAATTGTTCTTATATCCTAAAGCAGTCTTTAAAAGTGTAAAACTGTTGTACTGTTCAAATATACTTTATTATGTTGCTTCCATAGACTGTCAATGGCCTGTTTGTTTCTCTGCTGAACTGCTCAACTTACTCTCACCTGAGAACATGTCCCTTCCAAACTTAATTGTTTCGACTTTTACAGTGTTAAGTTCCTAGTGAATTCTTGGTAGTATTTCTACTAAATTGCATAATTTATTATATTATATTTAAACTCCTAATCAGTTCTGCAAGGTTGTGCTATTATCTTCTATGTTGTAGGCAGAGAAAATTTGTTAAGCCCTAGTGTCACAAGAAGAAAAATAGATGAAGAAAATGAAATACTTGCTTCTCCTCCTGGTACCTCCCACAACTGCCTTGCTGCTAGGTATGCTAAATAAGTTAACACAAATATAAAAATCTGGGTTTTAAGCAAAAATAAATACATGTAGAAAAATCTACATTTTATTTATTCAGGGAAATAACCATGTTTACAGAGAAAGGAAATAGTGCAGGTGGTAATATATGTAATGTCTGAATTTTTTTTGAATACATAATGACTGAAATTGAGAAGTAGAAAGTAGTAACTTCTTTAAATTTGGTTTTGTTTTGCAGTCCAACTATTTTAAGGAATACTTGCAGAACACCTCAGAGAAGTAATGTGCCTGGTTTGTATTTTCACTCTTTAGCTTTACAAAATATCTGATACCTGTAAATGTGAATCCTGGTGTCTGAGGTTGGACTCAATGATCTTGAAGGTCCATTCCAACCTGAGCAATTCTGTGTGATTATGTGTATTATTTAATCTCCTTACTACATAATATTTTTTAGGACCATATGGAAGCTTGTTTTGCACACCTAAATTTTTGGAGGTAATATTTTAGTCCTATATTTTGTTTTCTTTTTTCCTAAGTAATACATTTAGATGGAATTCTGCATAGAAATAATAATTGTCAAATATATTTCTAGGTCAGAACTCCCAAAGGTATTTCTGAAAGTCTGGGAGCAGAAGTGGATCCAGATATGTCCTGGTCAAGTTCTTTAGCCACACCTCCTACACTTGGTGCAACAGTGATAATAGGTATTTTTAAAAATTAACAATTGCAAAAAATTCATGGGTTTGATGCTGGAAATTAACTTAGTGTGAGCTGATTTTTTTGGTTTTTTTAAGGGCAAAATTCTTACAGTGATGCTTGACTTAAACTAATGCAGCCCTAAAAGTAAACAATGAATTGAAATGTGTCATTGCTTTTCAAAGTTTTTCTTCCTTTTTGTCAAGCATTAGGGAATTTGGGCATCTTAATAACAGGGCTCACTTTCTTCTTTTGTAATGTAGGTGAAAACCTATTACTGTTCTGTGGGAGGAAGTGAGGAAAAAAACAAATGTCTGACAGAGGCCTGCAGATCTCATTTGACTAAAAAAAAAAGTAGTGTCATGAATAACTGCAGTGATACTGGGCTCAGGGTAGTAGGTGGTCTACCTTCCTAGCAGAAACCAGCACCTATGATTTAGGATGTTTTGTGCTACATTTATGCACTGTCCCTTAGCTGTCCATCTTCCTGGTTAGAGCTTTCATTTGGTTTTGTAGGTTTTTGTTTACAGGTTTCAATGACATTTAAAATAATCCATTGAAAACCATCCCAGAACACAACTGTTTGAACACAGCAAATCACTCAGGAAAAAATGTATTGAATTGTCTGTTTTTCTTCTAAAGCTAGAGAGAATGAGTCTGTTTCCAGAGCAAAGCAGCAGGATGAAAGAGCTGAGATAGTAAGTAGTTTCAAGAGCTATGCTGCTCTTTAATTTCAGCTAATCTATTCAGTTACATCTTTACATTTCTTGAGCCAAGAATAAAAAAGTCTGTCATTTTCATTGTAGGTACTCCTATCTGGCTATTTTTAAACATTAACTCTCATGAAACTAAAGTAGCAAAACCTGACTGTAGATTATATATTCTCAAACAACCCACTATGAGGAATATTTTTGCTGCATTAAAAAAACAAAAAAACTCTGAACAAAACACCAAACACACTTGGATTAAACAGCAGTAGGAGTTCTTTGAAAGAAAGCAAATTTAGCAATTGCAATATGCTACTTATCTAAGGGTTATTTGGCTGGTTTGTTTTTTTCTTTCTTGTTTGGTTGGGGTTTGTTGGTTTTATTTTTGGTCAACTCTTTGGCATTAAGGAGAGTTCTTGCATAATTGTAATTTTACTCTGTGTGTATGAAAGCTGAATGATTACTCACACAAAACAGAGGATGATGCCAATAGGGTTCAGTTACAAATTTGATTCTTAATTACTGGAAAGGTCACAGTTAACAAACTCTTAGAAGTTAAAATAAGAAAAGAAGTCTTTGTTCTTCCTGGTATCTCCTTTGTCCCTTGCTGAGAGGCTTACTTATAGTGGACTGCTGAACGACTGTAGAGTGGAACTAGACTTGTGTTGAAAATAGAGATCATCTCATTATTTTCAGGTGCACCTGTGAAAATGTTCCCTTTCATTTGAAGAGATGCAGAATTGTCCAGAAAGTGCAGTAAATGTTTAGAGAGGTGTGTTTGACTGTTACAGTGATTTTACTAGTAATAGAATGATTTATGTCTTGGGTTTACAGACTTCACACAACTTTTTTTCCAACCATGATAAATGTCCTGAGATGACTGACACAAGTATGCTGTTGATACCAGAGACAGCAAAGCTAAATGCTGAAGATGACATCAAGAATTTTGGTATGCACTGATATTATACTACTGAGTATACAGTGAGGCAAGACTGAGGGTGAACTTACATTGTCTTTCTTGAGCTGATCCTATGGCTTATTTCTTCTGCCAGATGTGTGCTCCCATCTGATTTGATCCAGCTTTGCAAAACTGATGACACCATAAAAAGGGGAGTTGGTTTCAGTTGAGTGAATTAAATCAGGTTACCAGGACACTGTGTGACAACCAGATTAGTACTGGTGTGAGTGAGCATGAGACTGTATGGGAGAGCTGAGAGAGAAAAATGCTACAGGCTCAAGGGGGAGCAAGACCACTATTTCTGGCTGTTGAATAGATTTTGCTTTTGAGTACTCCAGTTCTCATTCTGTGACGCTCATTTTTTAGTCTTGCTCTGTCCGTTCTTCATTTACTTCATCTATTAGTGGTTGAAAAAATGACAAATCTCTTAGGAAAAAGTGTTCTCTTTTTTTTTTTTTTAGCAAATGTAGAAAATACTTATCTAAAGGAAAATAGTTTTTATTTTGTGTCCTTAGACCATGTTAGTAAATAAGTGAAAATACACACTTAAAATTTTTATTTTGTAGAGAAATGATGGCAGACGGGAAGAACAATAATGGAATTCTGTTCAGCATGTGTGGGCATAAAAGGATGCTGTAGTGATTGACCCAAGCTAGAAAGAATGACATATCCTTAGGATTGTATGTCTCCTCTGGATTGACTGGATTGCCCCAAAAATATTGTTTGGTGTTCCATGGAAGAATTGTGAAAGGAGGAGCAGTTTAGAGTTTGAGGAGGAGGGCTGAGAATGCTTTAGTCAGGAAGCAGCGTTGCTTGGACAGGGTCACATACTGCTATTTTTGTATTGCAGCTTCAAACACACGGGGTGGGGGGGAAGAAAAAAGAACTGGTAATAAAAATATTCAAGCAATCTGTAGTCAGTAAAATGTTGAAAGAAATGAAGGGCAATATCCTGTGCTATGTTCCAGATGGCTTACTACATCCCATACTACAACAGAGAAGCAAGATCTAATGGAGTCTGTTATTTTTTGCTATTGTATTATTTACCCAGAAGAAGAGGCTCTGACAAAAGACTTCCTAATCAATTGAAAAATTGAGAATCTCTTCCAAATCCTTCTAGACACTATACTATTCTGTATCAAAGCAAAAGATAGTTTAATATAATCATCCCTAAATAGCAGTTTCCTTAGCTGCCAGTTTTAGACAAAAATAGGCAGCTTCTTAAGGGCCTACCATCTGGTATAAATTTTAGAGGAAAAAATCTAGACTTATCTTGTGAAGTTTCCCACTAATTTTCCTTTCAATAGGGAAAAAAAAAAACCTAAACAAAACCAACCAAAATTATCCTGAGACAATTGGTTTTCATCTTGGAAACCTGCTTAATCCAGAGTCCTCAGGGGCCCAGGATGTGCTTGCCTCCTGTTAGAGAGCAGACTTCTTTAAAGACATGTGGGTTTACCTTTCCACACTTGCTCCTCAGCAAAGGTAATTGCTGCAAAATTGAAATCTCTATTTACCAGTAAAAACACAGTGAGTGTCATTCTAAAGTTGTTTCCTAAAACTTCTTTTCCTTTCTCCATCTTCACTGAACTGTTTAGGGTCAGAGATGTCAGATGGCTCGTTTGGTGAGATGAACAGCTTTGAGGATACGTGCAGCATGCCTGTGAAGTCCAGTGGAATTCTTCTGCTGATGCCACGTGCTCTGGCTGCAGTGGAGAAGTGTGACATAAACACAGATGAAGGACAAGGAAAGGGGGATGTTCCTTCTGAGCAGCCTGTTGGAGGAAAGACTGGCAGTTCACAGGAAGTGAAAACAAGCTGGACTGAAAAATGCCACTCCACTGGCAGGAGCTCTTTGCTCCAAAATGCAGATGAAGATGCAGGGGATGAGGATGCAGGGGATGGTAAAGATGGCTGTTTAATGGAACATGAAAAGGAACTGGAGTCACTTGGGATGGCAGGAGATGTACAAGATTATAGAACATGCAAGTCATCTGAGGTTGAGAAGCCTGTGAAAGATGATGTGCCACCTTCAAGCCAGTGGTCTCAACTGAATTTATCTGATCTTGATGTAACTCATTTGGAGAGGTCTGCATGGAGCTCTCCACCTTCTGACTCGTGCAGGGAGACACGTTTGGAAGAGAAGTCAGTAATAATGACCAAGGATGATGCTGTGGAAACACCTTCACTGAATATTTCAAGCTTGGCAAAAGCACAAAAGCTGTTGAATGTGAATTCGTCAGAAAAGTGCTATGAAGTGAAAAATTCTGCGAACAGTCCAGCATCAGAAATAACTCCAGTGAAATCTCTGAGTGTTCAAGACCCAAATGTAGTAAAAGGATGTGCAGCTGAGAAGGTTTCCAAAATGAGCTTCTTAAACTGTAATTCTTTTTTAATTGAAAGCACAAATGTCACAGAATATTCTGTAGTCTACAATGGCAACTTTTCTAAGCATTTAAAAGGAACTTCTACATCTGTTGTCACGGATGCTCTGACTCACCCACTCATATGTAGTACTGCATCTTCAGATAATTGCAGTGACCTGCATTTAACAAATAGTGAAAATACCTTTGCAAAGTCTGGCTTTAAAAGCCTGAATGTGTTATCCAGCTTGAGAAGGAGATCCAAGAGATTTCTTTATGCAATAAATAATACTGTACTATATCAAGAAGAAAAAATAGAGAATGAAGTAACCTCTGAACTGCCTGTTCATCCTATATTACCACATTTGGAATCTGATTCCTTTGAATTGAAAGGCTCTCATGTGGACAGTGTTGGCAAGCAAGGTATATTTTTAATCCTTTCATAATTTGGGGGGGATTCTGTATTTATTTAAGAACCTTTTATGTATTTGAGACAAAATAATGTACAGTCTTGTGTTTCTGATAAAGTAGCTCTGCAATTGGGAATCAAGACACAGAGTAGGTCAATTATTGTAATACTGACAGGATAGCATTATTTCCAAGTAGTCTAGTGCTTACTGTTATAGTCTCAGAATAGTTTCTGGAATAGAAACTTGCACCATGAACCATTATTGTCATTGACAAGCTTAATTACCTTTGTCAATGCTGTTTAAACATCCATAGTGTCAAGGGCCATCCTGTCTTGAGCTGGTAACTTCTAAGAGATCATAAAGAATGGTGAAGTTGTAGTGTTTCTAAAATTAGGGGTTTAAGACTGTACATCTCTTTCTTCCAGAAGCAGAAAATACTAAAAAAAAAACAACAACCAACTAACTAAATTAAAGCAACCATATATTCCTTTTTTTTAAAAGCTGCTGTTCTTGATAGAAGAATTACTTAATATTAGGAATTGAAGCATTTCCCTTTAAAGTTTGAAACAAATCCTTATGCTGAGACACAAGGAATGGAAGCTTATCTCATAAAATGTAATTTAAACCAAAAATAGATTTTTTTTTAACTTGATAGCATTAATTGCAGGCTACTGACTTGTTTCTGGCTATGAGAACATGATTAAGGAGATCTACAATCTTGTAAAGATGTTCACTTTTGAAAACAAGTGTTATTTATGGTACCAGTGTTTAAGTATGTGTAGAAACGATCTTATATGGGCCAAAATTGTATTAAAATCTAAATTTGCATTTGTTTGAATAAATGAAAATGACCTTACTAACATTTTTTTTCTGTAATGTCTTTTCTTGTAGACTGCTTGCTTCTTGCTGAGAAAAAGCATTTGCAATCAAACATCAAGGAGAATAACTTCAGCCCTTGTGCTTTAGGAATGGATCTGATGGGTAACTCAGCTGGCAACTCCTTCAATGACAGGCCGAAGCAACAAGACCTGAGAGTCTTGGGGGAAAAGGCAAGAGAGGATCAACCTGCTACACCATTAAAATGCTTAGAAGTACCTACTACACAGAAAGAAGAAAAAGCCCCAGATTCTTTAAATAGTGAAATAATTTCCAATCGAAAGTGTAAAGTTCTAGCTCCAGCATGCCTGTTGATGAAAAGGCATTCCAGAGTGCTCCCTAAAGGCTGTTGCTTAGGAAAAGGCAAGGAAGAGAAACATGAGAGTGCTCATGAAAATGATGGAGCTGCTGTACCTTGGAGCCTTGAAGAGCAACTTGCATGGTCTTCTCCTTGGGATGATAAAAACTTGATTGAGATTCAGCATGGAAGTCTGGCTGTGACAAACAGCAGCTGCAGTAATGTTTTGAGTCAGATCACCTGTTGCATGAATGAAGTCAGTAGTGATTGTTACAATGAAAGATCAACTGATAAAAGGCCTGCTGCACAACAGAGGTCCATAGCTGACTGTAGAGAAGTACTTGGAACTTTAGGAATAAACTGCTTGGAAAATGATAGTACTGGATTAAAACAAGGGGACAAAAGAGATGCAGATGGCTCTTTAGAAGTTGTAGCTGAAAATCAAGAGACAAAGTCAGTTGAAAACAATGAAAGCTCTCAAGCAGCTCATGTATCTATAGAGACTACTAAAGAATTGTTAGATTTTGTAGATAATTCTTTAAATCAAGTAATTTCTGAAGATAAACAAGTAGCAACTATGTGTTCCAGCAAACAGACAAAGGAGAGCCTAAAGCATAATGGGAAATCATCAGGAAATCCTAATGCATGCAGTGTGAATCTGGGATTTGGTGGCTTTCAGACTGCTTCCAATAAGCAGATTAAATTCTCTGAAGTCAGTATAGCAAAAGGCAAAATGCTGTTCAAAGATATTGAAAATGAATACTTTGAAGCCTCTTCCATGGAAAGAGACAGAAACTTGTCAAATGAAATTAAAAAGGAGAATAAGTTTTTTTCAGATTCAGGAAGCAAGATGGGCAGCAATTTATCTGATTCTTTAGATTCACAGATAAGTCTTCTTGAGGCCAGGCATACACAAATTATTCCACATAGAGTTGGTCTGTATAAAAATTTTCCTAGAAGTCAACAGTCTTTGAAAGAAACAAATCAAACTTTGACAGCAAGCCAAGAAGCTGAAATTGCTGAACTTTCTAGTATCCTGGAAGAAACAGGTAGTCAGTTTGAATTTACACAGTTTAGAAAGCAAAGTAACATGCTAAGTCATGTCTTTCAGCAGTTTGGAACTGTAGAAACATGTGGAACAACAAATGTGGGAAGTATTTGTGAAACAAAGAAAGCTGATCCTTTTTGTAGCACTTCTTCATCTGAAAATCAAGTTAAAAATGGCAGATATTGTACCAAGCAGGAAGACATAAATGAAGACTCTAAAGTGGTGAAATATGAAAATGCAGTGGTTTTCCATAAAAATGACAAAAGCATTACTAACTTGAACAGAAATTACAGTAGAATATCTGATGGAAGCTTCCCAGCAGCCAAACAGGACACCTTTTCAAATTTTGTAGGCTTTATCTCTGCTGGAGGTAAAAAAATAAATATTTCTAAAGAGGCTTTGATGAGATCTGCAGAGCTCTTCAGGGACTTGGAGGATGATGATGGTGATAACTCTTTGGTTAAAGCTTCTGAAACTAATACTAGATGTTGCAATACAAATGGGCATATATCTTCTAACTCTGATTTTGTCAGATGCCTGACAGAAGAAAAAGAAAAACCAGTTTGTGTTTCAGACTTCAAAAGCTCAGGTGCTGTTTCCCACACAGGTTCCCACCATCTGCAGAAAAAAAATGAGGAGAGTAGTATGCTGTGTAAGGAAGACCTAGAAAATCAACCAAAAATATCAATACTTGGTAATGAAAATGTTCATTTCAGTAGTAGTAACACTATTACAAACAGTCTGTCGTCCATTACACATGACCAGAATCATAAAGCTTCTGAACAGGCTTTGAAACAAAGAGGTTGCCAAGCTGAAGGCAGTTTGCAAGAAGACTCATTAGATGCAGCGTGTCTAGGAGATGTTATTGCTGCTGCAGAAGAATATGGTTTGTCAGGTGAAGTGGAAAACCTGTCTCCTGTCCAGAAAGGAGGAGACAGAGAGGGAAAGGGCTGCTCTTCCCAAGAATTTCCAACTCCAGCTGGTGGTGATCTCTCCATTTCTGATGCAGCTTTGGATTGTTTTTCATGTTTGCCCGATGCACAGTGCAGAGAAGGAGATGGAAATATTTTGGATGTTTTGGACAGCTCTGGTAAGCAGAAGACAAATTGTAAAAATGTGGAAGGAGAAGACACCACCCATGATAAGGACCTGTTAGTGAATGAAAGCAACATGAACAGGGGTTTTTGCCATGGTCATCACATGCCTTTTGAGCAAGAGGTGGGTGTAGAAAAAAGCAAAGTGAAAGGCAGTTACCTGACTGGTTTTTGTACTGCTAGTGGCAAGAAAATAACAATTGCTGATGAACTTTTGGCTAAAGCTGAACGTTTTTTTGCAGAAAATGTTGATTTAGAAAATGAACATCATAATTTTGAGAACCCTGCAAAGAAAAGGAAATGTGGTCAAAACTGTGCCAAAGACTGTGATTTATGTAGTGAAAGCATTGCTCAGTGTGATCCAGGAAAACTTAATTTTAATAAAAAGCTTGCTCCTGAAGAACCTGGAGATCAATTTAAGCAGGCAACAGAGAGCAGTCCCATTAAACATGCTGTGATTCTTGATGCTAAGAAAGTAGATACATCTGTTGATCTGGCTGAAGACTGTGAGAGAAGTTTAGTAACTTCATATGCACATAACAGAGCTGATGTCAGACCTGCAAAGTCAGAACTGGGATCCCTTCCTGGGCAGGAGAATGATGCTTTAAGTAGAACTTGTTTGTCTGAAGATGGAAAACTGTTTCCAGAGAGAGAGATGGACTACTCACCAAAAAAGAGGGGTGATTCAGAAAAGGTGCATGATTCTCCCATGCACTCTGCTGCATCTCTGCATTTAATGAAGGTATCAAATGATCTGGAAGGTAATTTGGTGTCTGGAGATACAAAAAATACTTTATGTGTTGAGGATAGCAACAATAGATATAATCAATCCCTCTTCTTGTCCTCAAAAAGTTGCTCTTATTTGAACTGTGACAGTAAGGAATTTGAACATTTAAATGAGGTTTGTGCTGATACAAATTGCTTGACAGAGACCACAGTGAGTGGTTGCCAGTACAAGTCACTAGCCATTCCTCCTGCAGATGAAGCTGATTTGACCAGATTGAAAGAAATGATGCTTAGTGTTGAAAATCAAAAGGGTGATCTTAAACGAACTGTGTTTAGTACAGCAAAAGGTAAAGCAGTTTCTGTTTCAGAAAGTGCATTGGCAAGGGCCAGACAAATGTTTCAAGAAGACTATAGTGAAGCTGTAAAAGATAGAATTGAGACTAACTCAAGAACTAATCAAATGGAAATTGCTGGAAAATCATCTTACGTCATTCACCCTGAGTACCCTAATTCTGCTAATTTTTTTAATGATACAAGAAGTGAAGAGATTAATTCAGCCATATCCCATTTCATAACAGTAGATGCAAGTGCTGGTAAAAATGATCACCAAGATACAAACACATTTGCCAAAGCAAAGTCTGTTTCAAGTTCTCACAGGCAATGCTTTGAACAGGATATTAAGCTTTCAGGGCACTTGCCTGTTGTAGATAAGCAGATAAAGCAGGCAGAATCTTTTCCAAGGAATCTGGGATTTTTTAGTACAGCAAGTGGTAAGCCTGTGCAGCTATCAGAAGAGTCCCTCAGGAAAGCTAGACAGCTCTTTTCTGACCTGGAAGGTAATAATTCATCCCATGTGCAAGAAGCATTTTCAGTTGAGGAAGATGTTGAAAAGTCTGAAATGCACACTGAAGTATTTCCTAAGACAATGCAGACAGAGTTACCTAAAGGGAAAGAAAATGCCAGTACTGAATTAATTCCTGATCCTGCTTTTGGGTTCAGCACTGCAAGTGGAAAGCAGGTATCAGTCTCTAAAAAGGCCTATGAAAAAGCAAAGGCAATTTTAAAGGAATGTGATGACTCTTTGAGTGGTGGGCTTTGCATTACAGACCAGGCTCATTCAATTAAAGAGAGTAGTCAACATGTGAAATCTTTGCCTGATCAAGTGAACTCTGAATCCAAAACTGAAAAAAGCTGCAATGAAGATTTTGACTTAAAAAGCATCTGCCCTGAGGAACTGAAGCCTTTTCCAAGCAGTCACCACGTCAGTATGCTTGACTGTGCACCAGCCAGTAAGGAAAAGAAGCAGTTAACATTATTTAACAATAGCTTTCAGCAACAGAAGAGTTCCTTTGCAAAAAGGCAGCTGAACCTGGGCATGAAAACAGAGTCTGAAATTTCATGCAGTCCTACTGCTAAAGCAGAAATAAACATTGATCTTCTCCAAACACCAGACAGTGACTTGGAAGTGGATGCAGTGGAGAGTTTGAGAGCTTTTATGGAAGATGATCTTCCTGATTCTGGAGCACACATTAATGCTGGGCAGTCCTTCAGTGGCAGACTGGACAAAACTTTTCACAGCGTGACCTATGGGAAGAGGCACATTGAAGAAAACTCACTGGGTAGGTCTTTGCCTTAATGTGTTATCTCCAGATTTCTGCACACAGGGATGTTGGAGGGTTTGGTGGTGGTTTGTTTTGTTTTAATGTCATGTTGCTTTTAAGGTCAGAAGGAATTTTAAGTTCTTTCCCTAGCTGTCAGCGACAAAAATTACTGAAAAGTTGCTACTTGTGCTTTCTCTGGCTTCCAGAGTTGTTTTTATTTAGAAAAGATAATTACATTATACAGTATTGATAAGAAACTGAACTTAAAAGGAACATAACTTTTGTAACTGTGTTTTTTATCCTAGGACAACCTCCAATTAAAAGACAGCTACTACTTGAATTTAACAGAACAAATACCCCCAGATCATTGAAAGCTTCAAAAAGCACCCCCGATGGTAATTTCATTCTTCTTGTGCCCTGAGCAGCATTCTGATGTCAATTGTTATCTTCAGAGCTCTTCAGTTTCCAATGAACTAACATAACAGGATTGCTTAACTGCTTCTTTTATCAGTATAGTCATGGCAATTCAGGGAAGCTGCTATGGGAATATCTGCTGACTTGAAATCACATGATTAATGATGTACCTTATTGTGTAGAATATAAATATATTACAATGTGCTGCTTCTGCAAGAACTCCAGTTTAATTTCCAGCTCAGCAGGAATTCATCCAGTTTCTCACAGTCCTAAATCTCAGAAATTCTCGTTTCAGTAAGAAGATGTTTTGTTGTTCTGTAATTTCTCAGTTAAAAGTTTGATCTGCAGGAAGAGAAGTTACTGGTAAATTTGCCATATAATAATTTGAAGAATATATCTACTGATAGGTTTCTACATTTACAGATGCTTTAAATATTTTAAGCCAGTAATAAGGGGACTTATAAAAGTGAAATCAAGGTTTCAAAGCTTGAGTTGATGCTTTATGTAAAGCTAATTAGAGATTAGGGTATTAGGATAATGTGATTTTGGTTATAGGATAAGCTGTATTCTCTAAGGAACTTGTTATTTCTATGCACTGCATGCTCTCACCTAGAATTCAGTAGCAGAATTAATAAAATCTTTTTAATGTTTACAAATATCTGGAGGGTGGGTGTCAAGTAGAAGGGCCAGTCTCTTTTCAGTGGTGCCTGTGATAGGATGAGAGGTAAAAAAAAAACAAAACAAAACACACACTTGCCAGGAGAGTTCTAAATGAAATGATCAGGCTACCTGCAATTAAATATATGGCAAAAATTTCCCTTTCAGGAGCCTAAGAACATTTTGCAGGCTGACAAATAGGAACTTCTGAGCATTCAGTGTTGTGGTCAATTATCCTTTATATCTGTCTGCAATTCCTGTGAACATATTTCATACAAGGAGGGTAAAAAATCCATCCACCATCCCAAAGCTGTTCAAATCCACTATGGAAACTGCTGTGTATTTATGACACTAATACAGAAGAAACATGCTGTAAATATCTGTGTAATGTACCATTTCAAGCTTTTTTCCTTATTTCCTTACAGGCTTTTTCAAAGACAGAAGAAAATTTATGTACCATGTTCCTTTAAAACCAGTAACATGTCAACCTTTTGGGTGAGAAATTTTATATTTTAGATTTCTTCTAATACAAATTCTTGGAACCTTGAAAGCCCTTTAACATTTTAAGAATATACAGTAATAATCTTCTATCCAGCTTTATTAAAGATTAATAATTGGTCTTCAGGATAAACATTCAATGACCATATAACACCCATTACTGCAGTAGACCATTGAGATGCTAGACCATTTTTACCCTTGTGTTGCTTTTCTCAATAGATAGTGATTAAGTGTTCAGTTTTTAAAATTCTAAAGGCTGCTATTTTGCCTTGTTATTGAAGCATCATTTAAAGTTGTATTACTAAGTTAAGAATATAAAAATCCTGAGAGATTTTTGTCAGAAAGCTGGAACTTGTATGTTTAAATTATATATTCATAAATGTTTTCATCTCTGTAGGTCTACTAAAGAAAGACAAGAAGTGAAGAACCCTACCTTTACTCTACCAGATCAAGACTTCAAAGGATTCAAATATAAACCTGCCATTTTTCAGCACTGTGCACTAAGGCAGTCTTCAAATTCAGGGGTTTCTACTCCACATAAGGCCTCAGCAGAAGAGAGTGAAGAGACAAGAAGTTTGTGTAAACCTAGCAAAATAGCTAAAACTTTTATTCCACCCTTCAAAACCAAGGTGACATTTCTTACAGATGATCAAAGCAGCAGCAAAAGGTGGAATTCTCCTATCAGCAATTACAGGACTGAAGAGATGGAATTAAATCAGATCACAACTGAACAGATTATTGCTGAACCTCAAGATCACCAGTCTGGCAGCCAGCATGTGGCAGACACTGACCTAGAAAGTGACCACTTAGGTATTTTCAGATTTTGATCACTTAACTGTTATGAATGCTAATGATCAGAATTGAACCTTTAAGGGTTTTGCTTATTCTGTCAGGCTTCTTTTTTTAAATAAGTATCCTTTTAAGCTTTTTTTTTGGGGGGGGGTGGGGGTGGGAATGAGAGAAAATTAATCATTACTTTCCTAGTATTTTATATTACACTCCTACTAAAGTATATGCAGCTCATCT
This sequence comes from Ceyx melanurus, assembly GCA_024611195.1. NCBI lineage: Eukaryota > Metazoa > Chordata > Aves > Coraciiformes > Alcedinidae > Ceyx > Ceyx melanurus. The sequence continues at coordinate 15,800 of JANHGL010018354.1, forward strand.
CCAAAGTTACTTAAGAACACACAAAAAAATTTTTTTCACATATTGCTTCAGAAACAAGACAGCTTATGCTTCACTTAACCTTTGTTTTTATATATCTTTTAAGTAAAACATTCTAGGAACCTTAAAGATTAGCTTTGCTGTTTTTATTCACTTTCACAGAAGCTTGTTTTCATTCTGTTTTCTATTTAAAATGTAGGCTTCATCTAAATGGTTGATTGTGTCATTTTGAAGTAGGCAGAGTTTAAATGCCCAAGTGTTTGAGTTCATTTAGCATGTGGCTTTATGACTTCTAAGGTCACTTGAATGGTGCAGGGTGTAGAATTTCTGTAGCTGTTATAATCAATGTGGATTTTTACAGGAATTGTGTAAATTTGAACATTTACAGAATTAAATCCTGTATTTTCAGGTCAAAATCTCAGGATTACAGACAAATCAATCAACTCATCAACTAATTTCTGTTCATTTGAAGTTTTGTGTGAGGATAAGAATTCAGTATGAGAAAAATATGTGGATTTAGGTTTAGTTCAGCAAATTATATATTCATATTTATTGCATATCATTTGTTCTGCATACATGTTCAAATGCCTTCAGTAATCACTGCTTTTTAAATGCATTAAACTTTTAGAAACTGCAGCAGTCTAAATACTCAAAACCTAGAAGTGGCTTGGAAGGTATGCCTCTGAATCTGCTCTTACAGGGTGACTGTGCATCTTAAATCAATACTGTGAAAAGGTTTTGAAGTTCTGAGGGCTTTTGATTTGTTTTCTTTGCAGTTGTGGTCAAGATGATGACAAACCTCCACTGTGCCAGAGATCTGCAAGAAATGAGGATTAAAAAGAAATGCAGGCAAAGTATTACCTCACAGCCAGGCAGTCTTTATGTCATCAAAACATCTGCAAGAAATAGAATCTCTCTGAAAGCTGCAGTAGAAGAGAAATCTCCCAGTTTTTATTCTGCAGAAGAGGTACATTGATATCTCTCTACTCTGTGACTTTCCAGGCATGTATTCCTATTGACAAGCAACAAAAACTCAGTAGCTTTTGAATAGATAAGTTTCTCTGTTTTAGGTAAGTATTTACAGTAGCTCTTAACACCAGTTGCTGCAGTTTTTAAGTAGCTTTGCATAGCCACAAATTTTAATACTATTTCAAATAATAAGGGTCATAAATACCTCCGTAGTGTTAGAATCCAGTAAAAGAAGCATCAAAACAAAGATAAATCCACCAGTTATTGTTGGCTTTAACTTGCATGAAGAGCTGTTTTAAGAAAGCAGTTTAAATTTAATCTTGGGTAAGTCTGATCAAAAGTCTCTTGGTTTTGGTACAGTGAAAGTACAAAACCTATTGATCTGTTTGAAACACATTTAAGTCACACTGATGCTAAAATGATTGCTGGGAATTCCACCATTCTCCTTCAAATGACAAGGTCAGGCAAAAGCTGGAAAATATTTTTGCCTCCATTTATAACATTGGATATGAAAGCTGAGCTGAATTCTTCCTACTGTATTGTCATTACTTTGTCGTCTTCACCTGATTTTTTTTGCAGCTGTACAAATATGGTGTTTCTAAGCACTGTGTACAAGTTAGCAGCACAAATGCAGAAGCTTTCCAGTTTCTCATCAAAGACTTTTTCAGTAAGGAGTATTTATTAGCTGGAAATGGGATGCAACTTGCTGATGGAGGGTGGCTGATACCCACAGATGAGGGAAAAGCTGGAAAAAAGGAGTTCTACAGGTACTGTTACTTATGAACTTGAGACAGTTAGTGATTAACTATTTCATGGGCAGCTATGGGATGTGGGGGTAGTCACTCTGAGGTGTGCAGGGTGTGACCCAACTTTATCCCTTTAAGTATATTCACTGGATATCTTCACAAAAGATTGCAGAGTATCTCCTAAAATTTGTAATTGCTTTGCTTTCTTCTATTGTAGTAATGATATGATTGTCATGCCTGCTCTTCCTGTATATGACTTTTTGGCTTTTAAATTGTTTTCCTCATCCAACTGCAATACATTTCCTTCAAATAGTCTCAGGCTTTCTGACAAGTCAGAACTAGGCTTTTTGATAGGACTTGTATTCTAATCAGTCTAATGGCTCAGCTATTTGAATATCTGGTCTAATTCTTTCTCTTCTTCCTTTAATGAAATTGTTTTCCTAGTGACTTTGAGAGCTGGAAAAAGATGTTTCCAACACAACTCCTGTAGGTCGTGGTGGTTTGGGTTGGAGTCAACACCAAATGAAAGTCTGTTTGAGCAGTCATGGAGAGAAGAGGGTTCTCTAGTAGCAACTATAGAATCATAGAATGTTTAGGGCTGGAAGGGACCTCCAAAGGTCATCTGAAAGTTCTTTGAAATGTGTTGTTTACATGCATGCTTAAAAAAAATAAATAAATAAAGCAAAAAGGCCAAACAATGATTCCAGAAACTGTAAAGCAGAGGGGGATGGACTGTAATGAACTCACCAAGCAAGCAGGGAAAATTCTAGGGCCAAAAGGGAAGGGAACACACCTCTGTCCCTCTATGCTATGGGCATAACTGTGAAGCAGACAGAGCCTGACCCTGGAGCCACTGCTGAGGGAAAAGTCTGTGTTTGAAGAAAGCATGTCCAGGCATTCATGCTGCCAAAGGCTGTCGGGGCACACTGCAGCATTCAGACAATAACCAGATCAGGTTATGGAATGTACCCTTCCTGTCTCCTCTGCAAGAAATATTCCTTTGTTAATATTATTTAGGGACAGACAGGGAATACAGTGCTAGGGACAAAACAACCAAGTAAAAACTTACAATGCATTTCAGGTTAATTTATTCCCATTTTTTTTCTGTAGAGCTCTCTGTGACACTCCTGGTGTGGATCCCAAGCTAATAACAGAGGCGTGGGTGTACAATCATTACAGATGGATTGTATGGAAACTGGCAGCCATGGAAGTGTCTTTTCCACATGAATTTGCTAACAGGTGTTTGACACCAGAAATGGTGCTGTTGCAGCTGAAATACAGGTGTGTGTATTGGACTACTTGTATTGGACTTGCAATTTGTGATACTGTGTGTTGTTCTAGTTCAGAACATTACAAGATATATATAAACACCTCTCCCTTGTGTTTACTGTTTGTCAAAATGTTTATATTGTTAAATTTATGCATATCAGTATTGTAAACTTAGTGCTTGTTATTCAAATGAGTTAACATTGGCTTTGCTACAGCGTCAGTCATGTAGATTCATTAAGCACTAGTTCACTACAGTTGCTTTTAAGGAAAAACAATGTGCTGGATTTTGTTTTCTTTAATGAAATCTCACAAATTCTTCTTTGTAGGTATGATTTGGAAGTTGATAAAAGTAAACGATCAGCAATCAAAAAGATAACAGAAAGAGATGATGCAGCAGGTAAAACTCTTGTCCTGTGTATTTCCAAAATCATATCGCTGAACGCTGTTATGTCTCCTGCCAGTAGCAATAAGCATGTGGAAAGTAAAAAAGCAGCAGCAATAATTGAAGTTACTGATGGCTGGTATGGGATTAGAGCTCTTCTGGATCCACCTCTCAAAGCTTTCTTAAGTAGAAGGCGGCTGACTGTTGGTCAGAAGATTGTAGTGCATGGAGCAGAACTTGTTGGCTCTGAAAATGGATGTACACCACTGGAGGCCCCAGATTCCCTTATGTTAAAGGTAAAGCAAAATACTAGTCCAGCTTGATTGGATGTGACCCAGATGTGCGAGAGATGCTATTTAGTTGAGCTGTGTTTTGTCAACAGAAAATGTTTAGTCAGGGCTTTATGAACAGTCAGGCTAATAACCAGATTTGTAAGACATGACACACTGCTCAACAGCCTTGGAACAGGAGCTTGCAATAGAACTCTGCCAAGCTTTGCTGTGCTTCTGGCTCCTTAACTTGATTGAGCACCAAGTTACAAAAAGTATTTATCCATCACAGAAAATAGAGGAGTTGGAGGAAGAATGGGGAGGAAAAAGCAGGTTGTGAGAGGGTGGATCTTGACATGTTTGTGGATGAAGTTCCAGCATAAAAGCTTTGCTGCTCTGGTACAAAGCAGTGGCTTCTCACAGATGCTCATTTCATAGAGAATTTTAACTCATCCAGTTTTTAGTTCCTGTTTACAATGCCTTCTTAATTTTGAAAAGAAACCTTGAAATGAAAATGTAATATGCTCAGGTACTATCAGCGAGGTCAGTGTGAAAATAGTCTTTTCTCTAGATAGAATAATGTGGGTATGTTTTTGAGCTGCCAGTGACACAGTTAGTGATCCAAGCTCTGCCTTATTCAGCTCTCAGCGAACAGCACCCGCTGTGCTCGCTGGCACACCAAGCTGGGCTTTCACCAGGACCCCAGGCCTCGCCCCCTGCCTCTGTCCTCGCTCTACAGCCAGGGAGGAGCAGTGGGGTGCATTGATGTAGTCGTGCAGAGGACTTACCCCATGCAGGTATGGTGTAGAATGTTATCCATCTAGCACATTCTGGGAGATCTGAGTCACGTTGGTGAACTGCTGTCATTCTGCACATGGAGCGTCACACAGCGAGCTAAAAACAGAATAAAAAGCACCATTATGTGTAAAACAGACAGCAGTGTTCCTTGCAGGGTGCATGTATTTCATATTTCAGGGCTGGAGCATCCTGCTGCAGGGAGAATTCGAGTTGCCACTCAGTATCTATCTTCTGGTTGGCTTTGCTTTCAGCTTCAGAAAACCAGAAAAAATTGCTTTTCAATTCTGTAATCTAAAAAGCACAGCACTTATTCTAAAGGAGGGAAAAAAACATTTAACAGTTCCACTCAAGTAGAAGTGAAACCAAATTTGTCTGTTTTTAACATACATATCCCTGCAAAGAAGTTAAATATTTCTGACTAGTAAAATAATTTTTCTTACATGTAGCTGGCTATATTGTGCAAGACCTAATATTTAAAAATATTACTGAAAATATAGTGTGATTATGTCGTAAAATAGAACGAAGATCTTTTAAATACCAGTTGATATCCAGTTTCCTGGCAAGTTTTGTGTCTGCCAGTGGAATCCAGCTATCTTCTAAATGACATCATTGATACCTGTTACTATATTGATTGTACTATATCATATAATATATATACCATATACTATGTTGATTTCTGTCTTTTATCTATTATATTGAAAAAAACTTTGTGAACTACTGCCAGATTTTTTAAAGCATTTTTGCTTAATAGTGAGTATTAGAAGGAAGCTCAATGAGGTTACAAATTAAGTCTTGTTTTTTGTTTGAACCGTTTCATTTCAGTGGGTGGAAAGGACATCAGCTGGTTGCCACGTGTTCCGTAACAGCCAAGCTGAAGAAAGGGAGGCTGCCAAGCATGCAGAGGACAGACAGAAGAAACTGGAAGCTCTGTTTGCCAAATTTCAAGCAGAATATGAAACGCATGAAGGTAAAGCTTTCATTGTTTCAGAGCATGTCAAAAGAACACACAAACTTCAGGAAATTACAGAAGAGCTTTTGTCACATTTGACTAACCTGACAACCTTCTGTGATTAAATGACTTGCTTGTGTAGAGGAGGCAAGAGCAGTGCATGTTGTCTGCCCTGACATACACACTCATGTACTTGTAGAGAAGCTGGTGAAGCATGGGCTGGATGAGCAGACAGGTGGATTGACAGTCAGGCCTTGTGGTGATTGACCTTCTTGTGGTGATTTGTAACACTCAGGTGTTCTCTAACTGCTTTCTTGCAGCCTGGAGTCCCTCACAAATGCAGAGAATATAGTCAAGTACTGATGAAGTTCATGGCAGCCCCCCAAGCCTCCCACATTCTACATGCAGACAGTCATTCAGGCTCCACCAAAGCTTGTATGATATTCTAATCTCTGCTGTATTTAAATGAGAGGCACTTGTTTTTCTGCTTATATTTTCCTTATATGTATACATACAGGTGTGTATGTATACAGACACAAAAATCTATAAATATCTCAGTTGCTGTATGGAAATGTGTTGTACTTTTATTCTGGCAAGGCCTAAGTACTGCCATGCTCCTTATATAATTATTTATTCTTTCACTTTTGGAGTATATTGGTTGCACTCAACATAGTGGCTTTTCTTCAGCAGAGAGGCTGAGCAGAACTACACCAAGATCACGCATGGTCACAAGACAGCAAATCCATAATTTGCAAGATGGTGCAGAACTTTATGAAGCAATTCAGAATGCATCTGATCCTGGTTATATGGAGGTAACATTAGATCCTACTGGGTTAGTTCTCAAATGCTTGTGGAATAACTTACTGTTTAGTACCTCCTAATTTATTAATAAAGATGTGTGGAAAAAAAAGTCTGTCAAGATGGTAATCAGTGTCTGTCCCATGTTGCAAATTAAATATGTGCCTCACCTTGCAAAGTCAGGGGTCTGGACTGTAACGAAGCCTCATGATCTCTAGCTGTATCTAACAGAACATTGCATGTATCTGTGTGCTGCACACAAAGGCTTCTGTATCTTGAAGGCTTGTTCAGAAAGGTGACACTCCTGATGTGTTTGAATGTGAATGCTGTCAGCTCAGAGAGCTGCCTCCTGGGAGGTGCAGCGCCTCTTTTCTTAGAGAATTATTTTTTTTTCTAACTATTTCTTCTTCCATATGAAACAAGTAAGCATGCCTTTTATTTTAAATATTCACCTTAGTTATACACTCTTCAGCAGGCTTCTCACCAATTATTACCTAAGAACAGTGTCTAATGTAATAACTGAAAGGCAGAGCACCAGACCAGTAAAGACCAGTTACTCCTGCTGTGTTAACGTACCTCAAGTCCTAGTAGTTCATCAGTTGAACAATAAATTGCTTCTAAGAGACAAACACTTAAAGAGGCTACCAAAAATCTGAATGGGATTTCTTTTTAATTAATAAAAAAGATACTAGTTTATATTTTCTCTTGGTTACAGAGATATCTCAGTGAAGACCAGTTAAAAGCTTTGAATGCTCACAGGCAGTTGATGAATGATAAAAAGCAAAGTCAGATACAGGAAGAATTCAAGAAGGCTTTAGAATCAGCAGAACAGGAGGAAAATGGTTGTTCCAAAAGAGATGTGTCTGCTGTATGGAAATTACGTGTGGTAGACTACAGAAAGCAAGAAAAATATCAAGGTTAGTACTTGGAAAACAGTAACTTACCTAAATGGTAACTGCCCAACTAAGCAGATAGTGTCGAAGAGCTTCTCAGCAGTGTTCTGACTTGCATGTCAATAGATGTGGGTGCAGTTTGTTGTTTCACCTTTGGGTGAGAGGGAGTGCTGTGGATTTATTGTTTAAAGCATTCAGATCAGTTAGTGTATCTGCATCTGGTACTGGCAGGAGTGGTGCTGAGCATCTGGCGGCCGCCACTGGATGTGTGCTCCCTGCTGAAGGAGGGCGGGCGGTACAGGATCTACCAGCTGTCCGTGTCACAGTCCAGGGGCAGGTCAGACTCCCCGAACCTACAGCTGACAGCAACAAGGAAAACTCAGTATCTACAACTACCAGTGAGTGCCTTTAAGTGCATAAAGATGTATCACTATATCACAGTCTGATTGCATTGTAAACAATTAAAAAACGAAATGTGTTTCTGCAGGTATCACAGGAGATGCTGGTACAGATTTTCCTTCCAAGGAACACTCTCAAATTCACCAGTTTGTTGGATCCTTCTTTTCAGCCACCGTGTGCTGAAGTGGATTTAGTGGGAGTTGTGGTTTCTGTAAACAGAACAGGTATGTTGTGGACCACACTTGTGTCCTTCCATTGAGCAAGCACTTTTTTTTAATTGCAAAAGTCAAAATGCTCTTGGTGTTGTACCTGTGTATCTCAGACCTGTGAGACCCTGCCCTTATAGCCTGTCACCATGATATGCTGGCAGATAATTCTGCTTTCTGAGGGAAAGCTGTCTTAGCTTATTAGCTCAGGAAAAATTTAGTAACAGAGGATCTAGCCCCAAGAGAAGCTTTCTCTTTTTTTGTTTTTTTTTCCATAAGTGGTGTGTATAAGTTCTCAGATCTGTGTTCAGCATCTGCACAAGTGCCACTGTCTATGTTTTTGAGCTCCCTCTTTTGTGTACAGTGTCATGAGATCATAGAATCATAGAATGTTAGGGGTTGGAAGGGACATAGAAAGGTCATCTAGTCCAACCCCCCTGCCAGAGCAGGGGCACCTAGACCAAGTCACCCAGGAACAGATCCAGGTGGGTCTAGA
>JANHGL010018355.1:8365-31378 GCA_024611195.1 Ceyx melanurus
TCCTCATGTTGAGCTGGAACCTTCTCTGCTCCAGTTGATCCCCATTGCTCCTTGTCCTGTTGCTGGGCACTGCAGAGCAGAGATTGGTATCTTCCCTCAGATATTTATAGCCACCCATCAGCTCAGTCTCCTCCCCACACCCCCCATGTGTTCCCAGCTTGCTGCAACTTCGGCTTCCCATTTATTTCTGTGCCATGGGCAGATTTTAGGCCTGGGGAGCTGCATTATCCCGTGGCACATAAGCAGCTCCTGGCTTTTTGACTCTTGAGAAGGAGCCAAATAAACAGATTAACTCCAAGCTAAGAGTGGATTTTAATCTAGAGTCACCAAGTGCTGCAGCAGGGGGGTCTGGCCAGTCCTCTTTGTTTTGAAGTAGGGTTGTTTTTTTTTTATTTTATTTTTTTTTTATCCTAGGACTTTCCAGGAAGAGTCTTTTGGCTTCTCTTCTTTCAAGCAGGGCAGGGTTTGGGGTTTGGTTTTGTAGCACTGTTGTTGGACAAAGGATTTCATGCAGGGAGAAAGCCACGGAGCTGCGCAATTTAGAGCTGGGGAGAGCTTGCAAATCGAAATCTACTGAAAATAACAGCAGTTGTTGCCTGGGAATTAGACCCTGGCTCTCCCTAGACAGCAGGGCCAAGCTCTGATGGTCTCCCGAGGAAAAGGGGGGGTTTGTTCGGCAGCCCTGTAGCTGCCAGAATTGCTCAACTGCTCGCTCTGAACAAGCAGATCGATTGTTTTCCACCCAAAGACCCTAATCCTCAGTCAGTCAAAACAGTTCTGTGTCACTGACAGGTTTTCCTAAGGCACTGAGGGTGGGGTGGTTTGGGTGTTTTTTTTTTCCCGTGGCTTTTCTCTGCTACCTGGAAAAGGGAAAGGATGTTTAGCAGCACAAACTGGTGCTTATCCTACAATCAGCTTGTTTAGAAAGCCATTTTAGTGTTTTCTTTGGGTTTTAGCCCCTGCGCAGCCTGCCCTTGGCATGAGGGAAGGCTGGAAAAGCTGCCTTTGCTGGGCTGCTGGTCACATCCTTCTTGATCCCTTCAGCAAAGAGGACACCAGGGCTTGGAGCTGTTGCTGTGATACATGAGGGTTCCTCTCAGCTCTGGCATTTGCAGTCTGGGAGTTGTTAGTGATGATGGATGGATGGATGGATGGATGGATGGATGGATGGATGGATGGATGGATGGATGGATGGAGTGAGTGTCATTCTGCTGCTCCTGTCTCACCCACCGTCTTTCCCACCCATCCTTTCCTGCTGCTGCTGAAGGCTTGGTGGTGAGAAGTCAAAGGGAGACCCAGTTGGTGACAGTAAATCCTTTCCAACAATTGCTTTTTGTTGGTTTAGTGATCCAGATGGAATGAGGTAGGGATTGGCATTTTCCTCTGCCCACTGTGAGATTTGGGCTTGAGGTGATCCCCTGGTTCCCCCTCTCAGCAGGGAGGGAGCAAGAACAGGAGGGACCCAAAGCCAGGGATGATTCCAAGAGTCTTTCTGGGCTGTGGCACCTTGGGTATGATCACCCCCTCACACTTGATTTGGGATATGAACACCCCCTAACCCCTTAATGAGGTATGATCACCCCCTAACCCTTGATTTGGGGAATATTTTGGATGCCTGTTGGATGAGGTTTAAACACCTCTTGCATCTTTGGGGATGCTCCTACTCGTCAGCATTTAATTTGCCAATTTAGGTGTTAGGGGAAATTCCACAAAATCCTTTTTTTTTTCTGCAAGGTAATAGTGGAGCTCTTGCCATTATCCTGCTAAGAGTGTCTGGTATCTAAACCACATTTTATGTGGTGTTCATGCTTTTAGGGGAATACAGACAAAGAGGAGTTATTTGCATGTTTCATTGATACTGTTTGTTATTAAAATATGAAGGAATTTTACATAGATGATGAGTCTGGGAATCTTCCAGTGAGCTCCCAGATGTAGTTACTCAATTTGGGCAGTGCCATGGCAGCCACAGCCAGATGGTAGCTGTGCCAGGGCTTCTCCTGCCTCCATCCCAGCTCATCTGGACAGGGCTGTCTGAAGTGTTTTCCTTGGAAATCACAGCCATGATGAGTTGACTTCCCCTGAGGCTATTAATGGCACTGTGAATAACCATCCAGTTGTGACCAGCCAGCAGGAATGAGGTTTGCTAGAAAACTGATGCTCTTCCACCTTCATTGGAACCCACAGCAGTGTTCTTTGCCTGGAAAGCAGAATTGGGACACACAGCACCAGGGTGAAGTTCATAGAGATGCTTGATGGACTTGCCTGCTGTGAGGGTTCCTTTTCTGACCTGATCCCCAGGCAGGATTCCTTGATTTATTTATTTTTATTTCTTTCTTTTAATTATGATTTTTTTTTCTTTATTTTCTTTTTTTTGGGGGGTCATCAATAGGTGTAAATTTAGTTCTGTGGATCATAAAGCAAGCTTCTTGAGGAGAGCTGTCCGGTGACCATCAAGTGAAGGACAGAAAACACATGAAGGAGAAGCAGCCATTGTTACAGTGGAACAAAAAAAGCTCTCTATTGTTGTTAATATGTGCAATGGATCTCTGAATAATGACAAATATTGTGTACAAAGTGGTTTATGGGCTATGGAGGTGCAGAGCTCTGTGGAGACTTTTTTTCCCCCTGCATTTGATAACCAGTTATTCAGAAATTTAATAAATTAATCACTCTGTGAAGTGGTTTTGGAAAGGAACCTGGATTTGCTTTGGTCTCTTTAATGAAGAAGTAACTCTTCCTCACTCTGCTGTCTTCTCCCCATGTGTCAGAGGAATCCTGCTGCATCCCACTTACCCTGGAGAAAAACATCAGGGAACCACCAGTGCTCAGCCCCACGAGGTGGACCCCAGTGCTGCTGCAAGATGCTGAAATAGGAACAAAAGGCTTTGCCAGTAAATGAGTGAAAAGTGTGCAGCTGGAAAAGGGAGGGGGACAGGCTTTCTGAGCTCTGTGGAGGGAGGAACAAACACAAGGCTGCCGAGGTCACAGGATATGATGTTTGGATGGAAACTGAACTTGCTATGAATGAATCTGGGCTCTTGGGTTTTCTCCCTGGAGCTGAATGTCTAAAAACTCAGGATAATTCTTGTTCTGTTTCTGTTTGGTTGGTCTGTGTGCTTTGGCTTGTTGGTTGGGGTTTTATTCTTATTTTGGCTCTTGTGAGCTATAGAAATATGCAAAAGGGCAAGTGGAGAACAGACAGCACCCACAGACAGGCTGGGAGAGGTTTCAGTGCTCACATCTAGCTGGGATTCATGGAGCTGGGACACCAGCAGCCTCTGGTTATTCCAGTGCAACTATTTGCAAGTCAAAGTTGAGTCTGGGCCACAGTGGGGACAGTTTCTTAGCTGGGATTATTCTGGTACCATAGCTTTGCTGGCCGGGGCTGCTGGAGAAACTGAGAACTTGGGCTGAGCACCCTTTGGGGCTGAGTCCTGAACCCTTTAATATTATTTCTGGTGTGGTGTGAAGTCCTTTTTCCTCTTTTTTCACTCATGGCTGAGTTGCCTTTTCTCCCTCCATGTGCTCTTATCCCACCCAGATTGTCTGTCTGTTCTCTTGAGGTTGCTTTGATCTTTGATCAGTCCATATGCTGTTTGTATCTTCCATTATATGATTAATTTCTGCCTGTAATGATAAATTACTCAGAAGTGTAAGAGAAATCCTTTTATGCAGCCCTGTTGTCTAATGCAGCACATTCACATGTATTGCCTTCATACTTCAGGGATGGGTCTTTATTTAGGCTTTAAATTCAATTATTAATGACCTTGACAGAAGATAGCTGTGAAGGGCTCCTTGCAGCCATTAATTTCTACTTTTCACTCTTTCTTGCCAAAAATCCTGGCTAAAAATAATTATCCCTACATGTCCCTGGATATTCAGGTAGTAGGTCCATTTCAGATTTAAAAGCAGTTCTGGCACTTGCCTCTCTGGAAAATCCCTACAGGTAGAGTTGTCTCATGTCTTGAACCATCAAATGAGAAAGTGGTTTGGTTTGGGTTTTTTTTGTTTGATTTTCATAGGATCATTCAGGTTGGAAAAGCCCCTTGGGATCATCCAGTCCAACCATGAACCCTACTCTACAAAGTTCACCCCTAAACCATTTCCCTCAAAAAAAACCCCAACCTGAAATCAACCACATTTAGTTCAGAAAGGTGTTTTCTGGTACCATATTCCAAGGGCTGGTGATGCCGGCTGGGATTTATAGATGTGCTGGACTGTTCCTGGTTAATTCAGAGCTCAGTCTGGGGGAGCACCCACAGCAACTCTGTTCCCCAGGCTGAGGAGAGGGAGGATTCCATCTGTATTTGTGATGGCCAGACCACCAGTGACAGAGCAGACCAGTAAGGTTGGTTTTTCTGCTGGAGCTGAGAGCATCTTCCTCTCATTTTCCACTGGCTTTTCCAGCTCCCTTGCCTCCTTGCAGTGGTTTTATGCCCAGGCTTTGTGCAAATCCTCATTCCTACCCCACCCTCCAGCCAACCAGCTGCTGTGGTTGGCATCAAAGTGCTGCTCGGTTGCTGCTTCTTTTAGCTTTAAGGATTCTGGATCTTGGGAGGGGTTGTGAGGGGTTTTTGATGTGTTAACTATTGAAACACTGATCCCTTGCAAGAGATGCTTTGGAGAAGGGAAGTTGCTTAGAGAGCTCCCCTGGCAAGGTATATGCAGAGGATGCACAAGGTGGTTTGTGTTGGGCTTGTTCTGGTGCTTTTTAGGATGTTCTGGCTTATTTTGGGGTATTTGGTTGGTTGGTTGGTTGGCTGTTTTTATGTATGTGGTTTTGCTTTTCATTTTTTCTTTGCTTGTTTCTTTTTGTTTGTTTGACTTTATATTTATTTGGACGATTTATGTATTTGGATGATTTATTTATTTGGATTATTTATTTATGGAAATCAATTGGCTTGGGCTGTCTCATGGAAGGTTACACTGTGTGTCCAGAACTCCTTTGGATCTTGGACAGTGATAGTAGGAATGAAATCAGCTCTCTGCACTAAGGTCTGTCTGATGAACAGGTTCCTTTTATTTCCCTGCCTCCTCCTTTTATTTCCCTGCCTCCTCCTTTTATTTTCCTGCCTCCTCTTTTTTTGTGTGTGTGTTTTCTTGTTTTTGTGTGTGTTTTTTCTGTTTGTTTTGTTTTCTTTGTTTTGTCCTGCTTCTGTTTGTGTGCCCCTTACAGCTCGTTTTATTACCAAACCCAAGACCGCCCAGAGCCTCCCTGCACAGGCTGTTAACTGGCAGCAAGAACAACCTGTTGACCATTAACTTGCTGGAACACTGGTGTTCTTACCATTACAGAGTGGTTTTTGTCAGATATGGGGAAAGCTTTTCTATTTTTTCCATTTTCCAGTGGCTGGAGTGCTTATTTACTTGAGGTTGAGTTTGTTTTGAAGCAGCCCAAACAAAAATGCTTTTTTCCATGTGCTAAAGAACTATTCAGCTCCATCAGAAATCTCTTGCTGTGGGTATTTGATTACCCCATCACTTTCTCAAGTCCTCTTTCACTTAACATCTTATCTCTGCTTAGGTTTCAGTCTCAGGATGACCCCTTGCCCATCAGCAGGAGGAAGTTAATACATCAAACCTCGTGTTTATAATGGAGGGCTCTTGCATCTTTGATATATTAAAAAAAAAAGAAAGAGAAAGAAAAATCCCCAAAGCCAAGAGTGTCCTTTGGAGAATTCTCTGCTTCTGAAACTTCCTGTGGCATATTTTGAGCATTCTAGATGTTATTCCTCAGCTACTTCTGAAGCTAAATAAAGCAAGTGATTTCTGTGTCCAACTGCATGTATATTTTATCACATGCCTATCATAACAATTTGCTTTCTTTTCCTCTTTAAAATTCCTTTGCTTTCCATGGTTTATGATCAGGGAGGGATGATCCAGTCTAACCCAGTTGTGTGATGCTTTGTGGGTGCCTGGAGGGTTGTCCTACTGGGATGGGTTAACTGGGACCAGTTTGGAGCAGTCTCTGTTCCTTGGGGCTCTCAGCAGCAATTTCCCAGAGGCTCAGCACTGTGTTCCCAGCAGGCTGCAATAGGTAAAATGATTAAAGGGTAATGAATTACTCAAAATGACCTAAATCAAGGTCCCTGGTGGGATGACTGGGATTCAGTTACAGCTTTGAAACGTGTTGGGAGAATATTGAACTGGCTTCATGCTGGCAAAGCAGCCTGCTGGCTGGGAAGGATGTGACTCTTCTTGAGGAGAAAAATTGCATTGTGGCTTTTATTTTTTTTTTGTGTTCTTTGGGTGTTCTGGAGGTTCTGGAAGGAGAAAACCCAGCACTGGTTTGACTGGGATGGCTGTTGAGAGGTGCTCACTGGTGTGAGTGGAAACAGGGAGCTGGGGGGAAGCTCCCCTTCCTCCTCCTCTCCTCTTCCTCCTCCTCCTCTCCCCTTCCTCCTCCTCCTCCTCCTCTCCCCTTCCTCCTCTTCCTCCCTGACTTCTGCCACTGGGCAATGCTTTGGGTAATAAGTAGGAAATAAACACTCCCATGAAGTTTCCGAGCCCAAATAACCAGGTTTGCTATTTTTAAGTGCCAATTATTTTTTTCTTTTATGATTCTTCCAAAGTTCGTTTTGCTCCACTGGGACAGAGTCTTGAATGAATGTTTTCTTTAAGGTTTATTTTGGGAGTTAAATGCTTGTGTGAACTTCAGCGCTGGCAGAGATACCATTTTGCCAGTCCTAGACATCCAGTTTGTATTTGTAAATTTTGAGATCTTGAAGCTGCCAAGGAGAGAGGCCAGTTGAGAAGACTGAGATGCTGATTTCACTACTGCTTGTACCTGGGTTTTGGTGACACTTTCCTGTGCCCGTGAGGAATATTTGGGGTTGCAGAGACCTTTGCTGTTCACAAAATGTTCAGGGTTGGAAAGGACCTCTGGAGATTGAGTCCATCTAGTGCAGCCCCCTGCAGGGAGCAGGGACACCCTCAACTAGACCAGGCTGCTCAGAGCCTTGGCCAACTTCACCTGGAATATCTCCAGGGATGGGGCCTCAACCACCTCCCTGGGGAGCCTGTTCCACTGATCCACCACCCTCAAGGGAAAGCACTTCTTCCTGATATCCAGTCTAAATCTCCTCTTCTCTAATTTAAACCCATTACCCCTCGTCCTTTCACTCCAGGCCATTGTGAACAGCCCCTCTCCAGCCTTCCTGGAGCCCCTTCAGGCACGGGAAGGTGGCTATAAGGTCTCCCTGGAGCCCCAGCTCCTTCAGCTGTCCCCATAGCACAGGTGTTTCAGCCTCTGAGCATCTTTGTGCAGTCTCTGGGTCAGGGAGGCTGCAGCCAGGCCAGCTCTGCTCAAAAGCTGTGTGCTAAGGAAGCTTTCTCAGCACTCCCCAGTGCTGCTAATCCGGCTGAAGGTGTTAATGCCTTTTTTTCCTTGTGACTGGGCCTACAATAGACAAGGGAAAAGATACAAAGCAATCGGATGTGTTGGGGGAAGAGGAAAAGTGTGTCAGGAGCAAAGAAAAATCCGCTTTGCCTTGTCGATAATTAGGGTGGGCTGAAGATTTGAGCAAGTGCCTGGTTCCTTGATTTCATTTTCTACCTGCCTCAGCTTGGTTTGAGGTCAGAGTGTTGGCTGGAATGTGTTTGGCAGGGTGGCTGTTTCTCTGTGTGGCAGTGGCTGTTATTGATGGCAAATTGGTTAATAACGTGGTTAGTCTAAATAAACTACTAGTGCAGGCTGGGTTTCTTTCATTACCTAACAATATATTCATAGACTTGCTGTTAACTTTCTAGAGTAGAGATTTTTGCTTGGGGTTGAATTTTAGTTCCTTTGCTCAGCTTGTTTTGTTGGTACCTCAGTTCTGTAGCCATCCACTCAGACCCTGGGGGACTTTGAACAGCAAGCAGTGGTTCCTCCATGGGAAGGCTTTAAAATGCCATTGAAAGCTGCAGGCTCAGGGCTTGAACTCATTTTTATTAAGCCAAACAACTTGTTATTGGCTTAATTGTTGTCATTTTGATTTGGCTTGAGGTTAGTTGCAGTTTTCTCCCTTTGGCAGGGTGGTTTGAAGTGAGAAGTCAAGTGAACTCAGTAACTGGAAGAGAGCTGGGTATCAGTGTGTCCACTTTTGGGAGCTGCTTTTTTTTCCTCTGCTTGTTAAAATGATTCTTTAATTAATGTTTTCTTTAAAACACGGTTCATACGTAACAAGGAGCAAATTGGGAATAATTAAAATCTAGTTTAATGAGGGAGAAGTCAGCGTGGATGTGACTCAACCTACATCTTTTTTAGGTCCTTGTTCAAATCCATTCCTTGTTTGGAGCAACTGAAATGTCACCAAATGTTCATGCTGTTGGAAGAGCTGGGAGTGACTGTCTCAGCGATGGACTCACCACACTGCTGAAGGTGCTGGGCTCCAGCTTCTCCTGGCAGCTCCAGCAGAGGAGTGGGAGCTGAATGGAGAGTGGGAGGATGAATCACTTTTCTGCTCCTCTGGACCCAGATTGGAGCTGGGAGGAGCTTTTGGCTCTAAGTGGCTGCAGATAGAAGAAGAAATTCTGCCTTGGGTTTTTGCAGATGTCTTGAGAGGTTGGGCTGGGGCTCCTGGGGCTGAAATAATGTGTTTTGTTTTCTTTAAAGGGTAATAGTTCTGTGTCTATTATGAATCAAAACCCGAGTGTTTACTGAAAGAACCCAAGCACAGAGCTTTGTTTTGTGAACAGGGTATCAGTTCATAATCCTGAAGTCACACTGAGATGTGTGCAGTGTCCCCAGGCAGTGGCATTCATTCCCAGTATGTTCCTACTGCTTTTGTTGTATTTTGACTTCCTTACAAATGCTGAGGGTTTGCTGCTGTGGTTTTGCTCTTGGACAGCAGTCACAGCACGTGACTCATGATTTCAGCTTCTGGGCCTGACTGGCAGGGGGATTTTTGCCTGGTTTATTGGTACCTGTCATCCCTGCCAGCATAGGAACCACGCTGGATCAGGGAGCACTGTGGGATTTTAGCACTTGAACAAAGAATTCAATAGAAATATTGAGGTAATTCAATAAAACTTGCCAAATTGCTGGTTTATTGCAAGCATAGGAGGAGGCAGGAGTTATAGTTGGGATGTATTCACCCTCAGGACAAATCACTGGCTCCTGTAGTTTTCTCTGTCGTGGGTACCCTTGGAAGCCTTAACCAGGTTGCACATGGTGCTGGAGTCAGGAGCTGCTGCTGGGAAGATGCTGGCTTTGGGATACCTGTGGTGTCCTGTGTGACTTTCCAGACCCACACTGGTGGGTTTCTCTGAGCAGTTGATTCCCTTTGCTGTTGATTTCCAACACGAGCTCCCCTCTGTCCAGCTGAGTGGGCAGAGCTTTGGAACAGCAGCAATCTGACTGCGGTCGCTCCCACTTCCCAACCAGGGCTGACATTCAAAGGGAAACTTGTTCTACACTTTAAATAGCTCTCGGGGTGGGGAAGGTGGATAGTCAGAGCACACAATGTGGCCAGAGCTGGCTTGTGAGGGCTCTGCAGGGCTATTATTAGATGACAATAGCCGGAATGAGGAGCTGTGGAGGCTGCATCCCAGTTGGGCCATTGGGCGCCAGTGATGTTTTTCATTTGGAGAGCCAGAGGTTTTTCAGGATCTCCTTGTCTTGTGCTCCTCGTTGGAGACCTCTTGCTGCTGGCTTTGCTAGGGATGGTGGAGGTTATGAAGGAAGATGGCTCCTAAGTGACTGCCTTTAAAGCTGGCTTAGAAATCCTGCTTGCACAGGGTGAGGTTTAAGAGTAGACAACGAGGCATTTCGGTCACCACAACCTCCAGCAGCTCCAGGCTGGAAATTGCCCAGCAGAAAAGGACCTGGGGATACCACCCAGCTGAACATGAGCCAGGGTGTGCCCAGGGGGACAAGAAGCCCCCAGGATCCTGGGCTGGCTCAGGAGCAGGGCAGGGATGGGGACCCTGTGCTCAGCCCTGGTGAACCCATCTCAGTGCTGGGGTCAGCTCTGGGCCCCTCATTCCAGGACAGACATTGGGGGGGCTGGAACGTGTCCAGAGGAGCTGCCAAGAGAACAAGGGGTGTGAGGAGAGGCTGAGGGAGCTGGGCAGTGTGGAGCAGAGGAGCTGAGGGGGGAGCTCATTGCCCTCTGCAGCTCCTGCCAGGAGCGTGAAGGGAGGTGGCTGAGGCCTCTCCTTAGTAAGAACCAGGGGAATGGGCTGAAGTTGCAGCAAGGAAGGTATATATCATATATATAATTGGATATTAGGAAGAAATTATTTCTGGAGAGAGTGGTGAGGTCCTGGAAGAGGCTTCCCAGGGACAGAGTAGAGTCCCCATCCCTAGAGGTCTTTAAGAAACAGGTTGCCAAGGTGCTTCAGGACATGCTCTGGGGGAGGCAGGTTGGGTAGTTGTGGGGTTTGTTTTTTTTGAATGGTCAGGTATTTAGGTTTTTTTTGTTGTAGGGATGATTGGACTGGGTGATCTGGGAGGTCCTTTCCAACTAGGATTCTGTGGTTTTGCCCCTTGAGTGCTTGGAAAGCAACAGTTTTTGCAGTGAAGAGTCAACACTAAGTTCAGAACATGTTTCCATACCTTCCCACTAACCTTTCTGTTTCCAAAGGGATGTTCATGCATGCAAAGGAAAGGTGATAATCTGTGTATCTGTTAACTCACAAGCTGACAGCTGACAGGGCTCTGAGGGAAGCTGATGTAGCCAAGTGGATCATCTTGACCTTGGCTGATGTTGGAAATGAACAGGATTCCTTGGCATTTTGCTGTCTCAATCCATCACTCTGCAGGACTATCAAAGCACAGATTTTTGACTTCTCTGCAGATTAGTGAGCTCGTTCATAATATCTGGCACAGGTTACTCGTGGATCTCCACAAATGTCCACCCACAGATGTGGCTGTGTAAGGCAGCCTCAATTTCAAGGAAATGCAGAATCTGACATCTGGGGAAAGAGAGTGCTTGAATAGTTATATTGCAAATAAAACCTTATTTGAAGCTGTAGGTGGACAAGTGCATTGTATTTTTCACAATACACTGTATAAAGTGTCTTTTTTTCAACATGGATTTCCTAGTGCCTTCTCCCCTTTTCCTTCCAAAGCCTTAGAGGATAAAAGCAGCAGCTACACAAACTGAGCATCACTCTCTCTGACACTGAGCAAATCCTACCAGACAGATTTGCTAGTTCTGTAGATAAAGGCATTTTTTTCAAATACAATGCTGTGGAGTTGAACAACTTCTAGTGCAAACCCTCTGGATATTTGAGGGTCTGCTGAAATGCTTAAGAAACAATCCCACTCTCACAGCACTGAATAGCATTTCATTATTTGAATATCATTTTAATAGCTCTTTACCTGGCTGTCTTGTTTACAGAGTGAAATCTTGGGCTGGTTCTCATTGGTGTTTTCTTCTGTTTGGGTCTTGCACCTCTGTGTGGTTAATGAGAATTGATCTTGGACTTTCAAAAATCCTAAGTTGAGCCCCAAGTGCCTGCTGGCGGAGATCTGAATGTGCAAGATGAGGAACAGCCTTGTCCCAAGTCGTTGATGCAGCTTTCAAAAAGAGGGAACTGAAACCTCAGGAGGAAAGAATTTTCTATTCATTCTATTTCGAGTATGTTGTGAAATCAAGGAAAGTACAAACTAATATGAAACACGAAGTTTAGTTGTGTGTGTTGCAACAAGAATCAACACACAGGGTGGAGTGTGTGGTGACTGGGAGAGTGCATCTGTCAGGCAGCCTTTGGATTGTCCTGAAAGACAAGTTCTGAGCTCCACTGTAATCAGAATTGTGGAGCAGAGAAGCGATGGCACTGAACTGTGATGTTGTTTAGAGGGAGCAGCAAAAAGGATTTACTCTGAAAGTCTCCTCTTGGAGGATGATCAATTAAAATCCTCCCTGTGGAGTGTAGCAGGGAGAAGTGGTTTCTTTCCCAACTCTGTTTTTAAAGTGCTGGGTTTTCTGTGAGAGCTGCTCTGGGCTTCTCTTTCCAGGGGCTCAGCCATCAGGGAAGCCTCACTCGTCACTTTGGAGTTTGAGAAAGAGAATTTGCCTTGCTGAGGATCTTGCAAATGTCTGCTCCAAATGGGGAGCTGGTATTTCTGGACCTTGTCTAGGGGGATGCCCAGCAGTGTCACTGGGGCTAGAGATGAAGCTTTCCAAGGCAGGCTGAGGTGGAAACCACAATGTCTTCAGCTTGATTGGCTTTGCTTCCTTCCCATGCAGTGGTTTCTGAGCTACTTCAGGAGATAAAAAGCTGGACATGCTGTTCTCAGGGAGGTTTTGCACTCCTGGCTTGCAGTGTAGGCTCCTTGGAAGTAGGAGTGCTGCAGCCACTGATGCCTTCTGCTTATCTCATTAGTGGGATGGTGTTCCCAGTCCAGCTCACAGTCAGCTCCCAACCCTGCTGGGGGGAAGCCAAAGGGAACGTCAGCAGCTCTGCTGAACCCAGAGCTGCTCAGTTCAGGGGATTTTCTTACACCACTTGTCAGGCTGCCCTGTCTGCAGGCACAGGAGGAAGGGGAATGGAAGGTTAGGGCCAGGAGAGGGCCAGGGGGTGGGTGTTTGTGTTGTCCCTGTGTTGGTGCTTCCTTTGAAGTGATCCCACAGCCTTTTGCTGCATTTCTCAGTGTCTTTTTGGTTTGGGTTTGTTTTTTTTTTCCTTTTGAAATTGCACTGGATGTTTAAAAATACACTTCAATTAATCCTTTTTCTCTTTTTTTTTTTTTTTTTTTCTACATGGTGTTCTTTTACCTCCTCCTAAAAGTAACTTAACCACAAACTTAGAGTTTATAAAACAAAAAAGCCTGGGGTTCAATAAACCAATTAAATACTTCAAACCAAAACTTTGCTTTTCACAAACTGGAATGTTTGGAATTGCCGTGATGTGTGTAATTGAGGATATTCAAAGTTTTGCTGCCTGACTCAAGAGCATCTGTACTTGCTCACGTGCTGGGGGATCCATTTTCTTCAGGCAAAGAAGCTGACAATGTCCAGGTTGGTTTCTGTATTTAAAACCCCATCATTTGATTCCTTTTTAATGACAGCATCCTCTGCAGACGTTGGCGTGCCAGGAAAAGGAGATGTGGGAATAAATGTGAAGTTGTCGTGGCGTGCTCCATATTTGAGACAGTAATTAAGCTGTCAAGGGGAGTAGTGGAAAGTTCATCTCTGTCCTTTGGCAAATGACATATGGACTAGATACTGGGAAAGGCAAATATCAGATGAAGTAGATTCAGTGGGAAAGGATAAAATCCACCCTGGATGATCAAGGTGAAGGTTTGGGGGGTTATTTAGTAGGAGCCATTGCTGGCAGGGGACACTGAGGTGGAAATGAGGAAGAACACCCAGGGTTTGAGTATTTTTCTTCCTGAAAAAAAGGCTGGCAGGGCATTAGCTGCTGTAACTTAGCAGCTGCTGAAGGTGGCTCATGGCTCCAGAATTGCTTCTGCATGGTAACAACTCAGGGGTTTGGGGCCTAATTCCTGATTGCAGTGCTCAGATTCTTTAATATCTCTTAAAACACAGACCGAGGGCTTCAGTAACCCCCAGAGTGTTACCTGCTCTCAAGTTTTCTGTCTGAAAACTGAAATGTCAAGAGCTAAGTCATGTGTGGATCCCAAAAGGATTCAGGTTTCTCCTCTCAGTCTGCTTCCAAAGCTTTCCTGGCCATCTCCAGCTCAGTCCACACGTCCTTCTGTGTAATCCTGTCTGGCAGTTGGAGATGTTGGGATGTTAAAGCTCTCCTGAATGTTCTGTGCAGATGGTCTGGGAGTGAGTCAGTGCAGTGCCTTGCTTGGGTAGGGTTACTGGGTCTGTTCTGGTAGCTGATGATTTTGGGGCAGCCCAAGCACAGAGCTCCCCTCCGTTGATTCTCTGGCAAATGAAAATAGGACCAGAGCATCTGAAGCTTTCCCTGCTCACTTCCCACTGCAAGTTACTCTGTGGAAGTGCTGGGTTTGAAATGGTGACAACAAATCCAGCTGTCCTGCAGGAATGTGTGTTGATAATAGTTGTTCACCACGATGGGAATGTGCAGGTGCCAGTCAGAGCTTCGTGGCATTAGTGATTTATGTATGTAATGAGCAAGAAAAGGAACTTGAAATGGATTGATAATTCCTAATTCAAGGATGCCAATAACTGGATTTCATACATTACCTGAGGTGCTGTCAGCATATAAATCAAATTGAAGTTAGTTCTATTGGAAGTTACACGTGTAACTGCATCAATGGAGATTTTCCTCCATGTTGTTAGCACAGTGTTATTCATAACCCTTCCTGACGCAGACTTTTGGTCAGTATATATCCTGAAAAACCCCAGAACCCAAACAGAAACATCCCACCTTCCTGGGCTGGCATAACATCTCTGGCTAAACCAGCATGGCACTGGATGTTCCCTTTCTCCACTTCCAACTGGAACAGGATGCTGGAGAGATAACTCACAACAATCCAAACCTGAATTCAGGCTGAAACTGAGGATGAAATACTTGGCAGTGGGAAGCCTCCTGGCTATTGCTGGGCTGTTTGGTGGCCGTGGGTGTGTTGTTTGAAGTCGCTGGTGGAGGAACCAACACAAACATTCCTTGGAGCAAGGCTGGCGGAAGAGCTGCAGCCGAACCCTCTGCTCCCAGCTGCCCTGTTGACTTTGGCTGCTGCCTCCCAGTGCTGCTCGGGCTCCCCTGCCAGAGGGGATGGAGCTTCCAAGAAATACCCAGGGAAAAGAGTCCCACCCAGTATCTGAACTGCAGCAGTCAGCTGTGTTCTGTTTGCTTGGCTTTCCTCCTGCTGAAGAATCTCCAGTGTCACTTTGGTTGGGTCTGTTTGGGGTGTTGGGGTTTTTTTTGTTGTTTCTATTCTTTTTTTTTTTTTGGTGGTTTTGTTGTTATTTTGGGGTTTTTTTGTGTGTGTTTTTGCTTGGGGATGTTTTCTAGGGCTGAATTGCTTTCCCTGAGTCACATTAAGAGAATAAAAAATGGCTGATCAGGGCTTGGGCAGAGCTCAGGTTGTATGGAGGAGACTTGGGATGACCAGCTAGAGGAGAATATAAAAGATAATTACACTCAGCAGTGTCTTCTGGGGGTCCAGTCCTAAATGAAGAGGTGCAGTGCAGATCTCTAAGGGTTTCAAACCATTGCAGCTAAACTGGAGAGGTTGAATATTTGGGGGCTGGAAGCAGGAGCCCCTGGCCAGCTGTGGAAGCTGTTTGGGTGCAGCAGTGAGGAAAGGCTCCTGTGGTTGCAGGGCTGAGGGGAGCCAGGAGGTGCCCCGGGACGTGCTGTGCATCCAGGTGATATATTCCCTTCTTCCCAAGACCCACTCCAGCTCCATCACCACTCGTGGTGCTGCCTATGGGGGCAGCTCTCTGGGCAGAGGCTCCAGTTCATTGGTGCTGCTCCATCTCCCTGGGCTTTGGCAGCAGAACCAAAACCCACCCGACACCATCCAAGGAGTAAATCTCCTTCAACCTGCTTTTTTTGTCTTGTGAAGGAATAATAGAAATTATTTCTGACCAGTGAAGCGTGCGTGTGAGTCCATGTGAGTGTAAAAAGGAGGATCTGTGATTTCATATCAGTTTTGTGACAAAGTCACAGGACAAAATAAACCTCCTCCTGTCCCTGGTGTGGTTGGAGCTGTGCTGATGGAGGGGTGTTGCTGGAGCTGACAATGGCCTGATAGAAAAATGATGATTCAGGTAATTGGAGCTTTGCAGGCTCTGTCAGGTGCTCATTTCCCTCCTCACTAGAGCTGCTGGGGAGGTTCCTTTAAAGCCAGTAACTCTCAGCTGAGGGAGCTGAGTATTCCTAACTCCAAAGGGATGACTTCTGTGGTGTGCAGGGTGAGGAACGTGGCCAGAGGCTGAGCCAGGGAGGCTGAACGAGAGGTTTTGGCATCAACTTATTTATTGGTGGGTTGGAAATTCCTTATTTCTGCTGGTTTTTAGGTGTTCTCTAGAGGAATTAGAAACCAGGCTTTGCTTTTGGGCAGTGGTTTGGCTGGAATGGTGATGATGAGAGTAAGGAAAAAGAAGAGGGTGCCCTGGTGGAAACCAGCTCTGTCATCAGTGTCCCCCGATCCCGCGGGCAAATCCCTGGCACCTTTTTGATCCCGGGGAAGTCAGCTGGGACATGCCTGTAATGATGCTGCTTATTCACCTCTCCTGGAATGTTTCTGGATAATTAATAGCTCCCCAAACCTCCCTGGAACAACGAGCGGTTGTGTCTGAGCCAGGCCAGACGGGGAGGCAGGGCTGACTCCGCTGGTATACACTTGAGTCACCTTGTTGACTTCTTGGAGCTGTCGCCTTCCTCCTGGGATGGACTGAGCTCCTCAGCCAGCATTCCAGAGGGAGGGAGCCAGCAGTATTCCTGGGAAGAGGGCTGCACACATGGTTCACCTGGCCAAGGCTCCGGGCTGCTGGCCTGCAGCCGTCTCAGCCGCTCGCTGGGCACTTCGGGATCACCCAGGTGGGTCCCTCTGTGGGGTGCTGCTGGTCAGGGGCACCTTGGGGACCCTCAGCCATTGGGGGGTGGGAGGGTTTGGGGTCCCGTGGGCACTTCTAGGCTGGGGGTGGTTTATCTTCGTGGGGTGAGGGTTGGGAGTGTGGTGGTGGTACCAAGGAGTGATGGGTTCATCCCGTGGCAGCAGCAGGATGCCTCTGGAATACTGGGGCTATCCCAAGGTTATCCTGCAGGGAATTTGAGAATGAAAAACCCTGCTTGTGGGTTTTTGTTGGTTGGTTGGGTTTGGGTTTGGTTGGGGTTTTTTTGTTTGTTTGGCTTTTGGGGGATATTTTTATTTACTTATTTCTTGGTGGATTTTTGTGTTTTGGTTTTGTGGGGGTTTTTTGTGGTTTTGTTTATTTATTTGGTTTTGGTTGTGCATGGGGTTTTTGTTTGTTTTTTTTTGTTTGTTTGTTTCTATTGTAGTTTTAGGGGTGTTTTTGTGTGTGTGGTGGGTTGGTTGTTTTTTCTCCATCTGTGTGTGTTTCTTTTAGTTTTTTGGACACCTTTAAGAAATATTCCAGCTCAGTTGTTTCTTTACAATGCCAATGCAAACACAAATCCAGGATGAAAAGGGTTGATGGGATGTAACAAAAAGCACCTCCTATTGATCTGCTTTCCCCAGCTGTCCTAGGCAGGTAGGGAAAGCTGCTGGAAGGGGCTAGGGAATTGACTCTCCTGCTCCTGAGAAGTCTCTGCCTGTCCCTTTTTGTTCCTCTTCATTTAGTTCTTGATCATCTCTGTGTGTTCATGTGTGAGTTCCCAAAGAGGAGAGGGAAGAGAAGAAATCCTGAGGTGAAATTAAATTAGACACCAGCATTAATCATTCTGTTTGTATTTCTAAACAGCTGACACAATTCACCAAAAGATTTGCCTTTCTCTGAAGATATCAGAACATTTAAGTCATTAATTGCTGCTCCTGTTCTGTTTGGGAAGATGCTCTGGATGCTACTTTGGGTGAAATACTTATGTGTAAGAGTGTAAATCTCAGAAATTGGGAAGCAATGATAATTTTTCACATTGCTGCTTCTGCCTTCTTGCATCCCAGTATCTTTCAGCACTTCCAAACTTTCTTTAACCTCTGGAGCACCCCTGGCAGATAGAGAAATGGGAAATGAAGATATCAGCTTAACTGAGCTTGTGCAGGAGGACCAGAGGAGCCTGGGGGTTGGGGCTGGGAAATCTGCTCCATCCTTTGACTGTTTTCCCGAGATAAAAATGAGCACTGCAGAGGATTTCACATCTCTGTGTGTGTAGAGAAGCTGCTTTCTCACCTGGGTGCTCACACAGGACCCAGGCAGTGCAGCCTGTAGTGAGTGAGAAGTGAGATGCTTGAATTGGAACAGGGAGAACATAAGGCAGGGGCCAGAAATAATGATTGTGCTTGTTGCTGAGGAATGATTCCATTCAGTTTAGTGCTGTTCCACCATTCAAATCACCCCCTCACAGCAGTTGACATAATGCAGATCAAAAAACCTCAAGGAAAAAAAAAATCCAAATAACAAATTGGAAGGGGATTAAGTGTTTGTTTCATTTCGGATGGAATCACCCCCAGCAGAGAAATGGTCAGAACCAAACTTCATGGAAAGCCCTGGGCTGGAGCTGGGGGGGGAGGATTGGAGGTTGTGGAGGGCTGCTGTGGATGGAGAAACTGCTGTTAAAATAGGCCAGGAAAGCACAAGAAACAATGGATGGGAGAAATTGCTTTTGAAAATTGGTGAAAGGAAGAAGGGAAGAAAACTGAGAAGGGAAGAAAAGGGGAGGGAGGGAAGAAAAGAATATGGAAGGAAAATAAAAGTCTCCTTTCTCCTAACCTTAAAATCCTCCTTTCTGAATTTGGGTGCTGATACATGTGGGAAAAACAAAGAAGTAGAGAGAAAAAGACAGTTCTGGTGACAGCCAGATGTTTCTGAGCTCTTGGGAAAATCTACCACTGGTCACTCAAGGACTGTGTTTTGGGGAGGTGTGTGCAGCTGCTGGGGGTTGTTGGGGAGGTGTGTGCAGCTACTGGGGCTTGCTGGGGAGGTGTGTGCAGCTGCTGGGGGTTGTTTAGGTTCCAGTTGTCCTAAATGCTCCTGGACTCTCCTGTCAGGTGTCCCATGTAGGTTTGTAAGGGGAGAAAGTGAAGCACAGGCTGAATGATCTGTTAAAGGAGTGGGAGTGTTTGGAATGGGAATGAGTCTCCCAAACTAGCCAGTGGGAAGAGGCAGTGGCACTGTAGGTACCTCACACTGCCTGTGAAGCCTTGAGCTGCAGGAGCTGGGGACAGAAAATGTCTCTGAACCTCTGCAGGAGTTGGGGACAGAAAATGTCTCTTTGAACTTGTGGTGTCAGGTCATAGCTCATGGCACAGACTGTTCTCCAGCAACCTGAGCACAACCAACCTGCTTTTCTGACCAACCCCCCAAATAATGCTGATAATTCTGCATTTTCCAGTCCACTCTTCCTGTTTATTGTTGGGTTTTTTGGTGTGTTTAGTGTAGGAGAGTGATGAGACTGATCCTACAGCTCCTGCACCCTGCTGAGTTCAGGCTGGAGCTTTAGCTGCTGGGGTTTTTTTCCTGGATTTTTTTTTCCTGCCCTTCTCCAGGAAACTATGGGTTTCCAAATGACTTTCTGTGGAGCACACTCATGATGGCATCAAGAAATGAATGAAGCTGTGGAGCAGAGAGGGGTCCCAACTACCCTTGTCTTGCTGGTGGAGCTCAGCCAGGTCCTGACTCTGCTTTAGTCTCACAGACCTGTTCTACTGTCTCTCCCTGATGCATTTCCATTCTAGAATGAAAAGACTCTTGTGTTGAAAGCAGGTGCCAGCCTCACCCTCCTGAGAGGAATTCATCTCCCTTTGTGCAGCACAAAATTCTGCAGTACAACATTCTTCATTCAAATCTGCTCCTGTTTTGAAAGGAAGGAGCTGTGAGTCCCTGGCTCCCCTCCCTTCTTCTCTCTCTCCACACCCAGGCAGCTCATTGCTTGCAAATGAATGAACGTGGGTTCTCAAGGGTGTTTCTCTCCAATTCCCACACTTTTTGGTCACTCTGATGAATTCTCTCACTCCATGGTGAAGCCCAGGAATCATCAACCTTCCCCAGTCTGGGCATTTTATTCCTTAGTATTTTTTCATGGTGTTTGAAATGTTGGATGGGGGCTCAGTGGTGTGTGAGACAGCACAGCAAGAGTTAGGAGTGGAGGGGGAATCAGGAGGATGGAGTGGTCCCAGGGATGGGGGGAGAAGAAATGAAACCTCTTTTCCTTAGAGCTTTGTGTGATACCCAGTGGAAATCCCCACTCCCTCTTGTTGACTTTATAGAACTGGGAGCCCAGCTCCAGGCTCTGCACTGACCACATCAGCAGGGGCTGAGGGAAAAATCTCCTTTCTGGGAGAAAGGTTTGGGTGGTCAGTGGGAGAATGTCATGAAAAATACCTGAAATTTTAGGGCTTCAGGAGACCTGGTTTGCTCTGGACCAGGAGCATTTTAAACAGGAAAACCCCCATTATATTTACTAGATTTTTTTTGGCCATCTAGGCAGCGTTGGCTTTGTCACCCTGCGTGTGAGGAAACCATTCAAATAACTATTAGAAAGTTGTTTGGAGAACATATGATTTCAAGTTGCTTAATGGGCTCAAAGTGATTTCTGCCTCCCAGAGCACTTGGGGTGCTCGTTACTGGAGGCCACAAAGAGTTCATCAGCTCAAGTGATTTTTCTGAGTGCTGAAAATCCAAACTGGGGGGTGTGTTTGGCTCTTGCTTTTGATTTCTCTAATTGCCTGTGTGACAAAATGACTTTACAATTGTATATTCTAGAAATCAATGCTGCAAACCAGCATCAAATGCAATTTTACCGCTCACCCTGAGGATTTTAGCCAGCCACTGGGAGTGTGTGTGAGTAAAGGTTTGTCTGAGGGTTTTAGTTTGGGGTTTTTTTTTGGCTTGGTGTCATCTGGGGGAAACTTTGGAGTCCAGACAGTCCTAAAATAGCTCTGAAACTTCCTGCAGCCACAAGTAGTTGTCGTGCTGCTGTTGCTGGCATGGGGCTTTGGGAGCTTCACTTATCTCAAGGTGTTGATAAATCTCGTGTTTGCTTTGAATAAACAAGGTGTAGAGCCTAAAAATACAAGCCTGGGCATGTTGCCTTGAGAGGGGGTATTTGATGGGCCCCCCGGGTTAGTTACTCAGACAAGGACTTTGCCCCCGTGCAGGGGTTCTCATGGGATCATAGATGTGTCTGGGTGAGAAGGGAGCTCCAGAGCTCACCCAGTCCAACAGGGACATCTGCACCTAGAGCAGGGTGCTCAGAGCCTCCTCAAGCCCCACCTGGAATGTCTCCAGAGATGGGGCCTCCACCACCTCCCTGGGCACCCTATCCCAGTGCCCACCGCTCTGGGTGCCCATGTTCTGCTGCGGGGGCTCTGGCACCGAATTCCCCGTGAGGGGCAGGTTCACCTGGATTCTGTTTCTAAACATCCTCCCTGAAAAGTCAACAGTGTGGACTGTGTGTTGATAATAGTGAAGGAGACTTCCATGGCTTTTTAATTAGATTAAAAAACCCCAATAATCTAAATATTTTACTGGAATTCTGCAGGGATGAGATGCCTCAGCAACTTGGTGAACATGTTGAATCACTGCATTTTGAGCTTTGCAGCTCCAAAGCTTGCACTGGTTGGCAGCTGGTGAATCACAGATGAGTGGGGTTGGGTTTTTTTTTCACATGGGCATGAAATCCCAGTGCCTAGGTTGGCTGCACCCAGTGCTACCTTGGTGGAGAGGTGCTTCAAACTCTAACACCCCAAGCTGGAGGCGTTGGGTGGCTGCAGCATCGCCCGCCTCGCTCCTGCGAGTGACTCTTCTGGGGAGCCCAGAAAAGCTGCTAGACCTAAGTAATTAGCGATGCAAATCCCTTCTGATGTAGGGATGGAAATAAAAGCTGGGTGTCCTCGGTGCTTTGCTGCCACTGGCCTTTATTTTGGCTTTTAAGTGTCACGTGTCTTCCTCTCCCACTGCAAAAGTTGGTGCACTGGTTTTACACTTGCAAATATTTGGATCAATCTCTGCTAGAGAAGTATTTTGGCTGTTAACACCAACAGTTCTGCTTACTGCCCAACACTAATATTTCCCAGGTAAGGAATCGCCTGTGTTTTTGAAGGAAAATGCACCTTTTCCAGGAAATGTGGTTTCAGACAGGCTTATGAACCTGAACCTGAATCTCCTTCCTGGTTCTGGGCTTAAACAAAAGGCTGTGTTTCCTCCTCTGATATCATTTTCACTTCAAAGCCTGCTTTTTAGATTACCAGTGAGATTTTGAAGGCTGGGATGATCAACAGCTTTGTGCTGGGAACAGAGTTTGTTTCGTGACATTCTTGCTGTTACTTGTATAAAGGCTTTTTCTAAGTCATTAAACCTCCCAGCCAGAGTCAGGCTTGTTGGGCTGTTGTCTCAGCCCTGTTTGTAATCATGTAGTGAAAAAGAAATAGTGAGGCTGTTTGCACAAAACTACAAAGTCTTTCTGCTGTGGAGCAGAGCTTTTCTTCCAGATGATGGCAGGGGAAATATGAACAATTCCTAGCAATTAGTAAAGTGCTGGGAATATGTCACAATAAGTCACCCAAAGCCATCTCTAAAGGAGATTTATACATTTAGATGGTTTTAACTTTCACTGGAAGCTGTAGCCTTGGCTGAGTTTAATTTTTTTGAACCTGAATGGAGTGTTCACTTCAAACTAAAGAGTTATTCAAACTAAAAAGTCATTTTCAGATAAAGTTGCCAGGTTTTGGGAAGGGAGGCAGGTGGTACCCATGCTGGCATCACCTTGCTCTGTGGTACCCGAATGCATGGCAGAGACAGAGACCAAAGAAACTCATCATGTATGAGGAGCAAGATCTAAAATAATTGCTCTGCTATCCTGCACAAAGTGGAGATCTGCTTCATTTCATGCTGCTTTGTCTCTCCTGTGCTGCCAAGTGGCCTGGAAGATTAGATTGTGTCAGAGCTGTGTGTGCAATTTAATGCTTGGTGTCTCCAGTCCCTCTGCGGTGTGGCTGCTCACGTGCTGGGTGAGGGTCCTAAAAAACCAGGAGTAACTAAGCACCAGAAGAGAAGCTTTTGCCTCTGCTGACTTCCACCTTCCCCTTCATGGCTGGATTTTCTCTTCTGCTTTGCATTTGCTGTCTCTCCTGCTTGTGTGGCCCTGCCAGGGGAGGACGGATCCCTCCCCTCAGAGAGGCCACGTGGGGACCGTGGAGCTTGGATGTTTCTGCAGCTCGAGGAGATCTATGTGGGTGAGAAGGTTGCTCTGTAATCTGGGCGGGAGTTGGGGGTTGGTGGTTCTGTTTTGATGTCATCCCACTCCTTTCCCAAGCTTGTCATCTTTTTCTACAGCGTGGCATTTGGGATAGGGGTGGGAACATGTTGAGAAAGCTCCAGTGTGGATGCTGGGGCTCTGTAGCCTGGAGAAGAGGAGACTGAGGGGGGAGGTCATCAATGTTTATCAATATGTTAAGGGTGAGTGTAGGGAGGATGGAGCCAGACTCTGCTCAGGGACATCCAGTGACAGGACAAGAGG
>JANHGL010018355.1:44708-108380 GCA_024611195.1 Ceyx melanurus
ATCCTGCTCAGGCAGTGGGGTTGGACTAGATGATCTTCTAGGTCCCTTCCAGCCCCTAATATCTGTGATTCTGTGAAATCCTTGGAGCTTCTCCATGGACCTGGGTGAGCCAGTTCAGAGACCTGAGTTTCCAGCCTCTCATGTGCCATGTGGTTTTTCCAGCTCATTCGCAGCCCTTCCACTGTCTCCTCCCTGCTCTGACACACACAGCAAGGAGGAGAAAGTGGAGGAGCTGTGGCTGTGATGCTGTTGGGTGCTCAGAGAGCTGGTTTTCCCTGCTTTCCAATGGAAATTGTCACTGTTGGATTTGTGGTTTGGGGGCTCTCTGTCCTTGGCTCAAGCTGCAAAGGGAGTATGTGTTAAAAAGGAGGACAGTTTATGATTTGAGTCTGAGGAACATTAGTTTTTTAAAGAGTTCTGTTTAGAAGATACCTTCTTAAATATTCCACATGTGTCTGACTGCTTGGAGGTGCTCTAGGAACTTCCACTTGGAAACTGCTTGTGAAAGCCAAGAGGACAGTGATACAAACCCAATTTCTTTGCTGAGGGCAGTTGAAAGAAAATCCTGAGGCATTTTCTTAGCCCATTTAGATTTGAGGGCTTCCTGAAATCAATGCTTTGTGTCCTGCTGGGATTGAGCAGGTGAGCTGGGGAGGACAGGCAGGGAAAAAAAGGATGTGCTTGAGATCCCTTTTGTGGCTAAACTCTCCAGTTGCTGTATCTGGCACTGCCACACATGGGGAGCTTGTTCAAAGGAGGGAGATCTTAAGTGCAGTGTGGAGCTGTAATCCAGCCTTAAAGCTGTGAAAGGCCTGGATGGGGCTGATAAGGTCTGAGCTCGGAAGGAGAAGCATCCTCAAGGGCAGTGGAGGTGCAGAAGGAAGCAGGTTGGGAGCTGACTGTGGAGCAGCACAGAGTCCCAGGTGGCAAACCAGTGCTGTCTCTGTCCAGGAGTGTCAGGAGTGCTGAGAACATGAAGTTTGTCTCCATTGGGGAGAGTCCAAGAGAGATTGTGAGGATGATGGACTGGAGCATCTCTCCTGTGAAGAAAGGCTGAGAGAACTGGGAACTGGAGAGGAGAAGACTGAGAGGGAGCTTATTAATGTCTATAAATATCTGAGGGGTGGGGGTCAGATGGAAGGGGCCAGTCTCTTCTCTGCAGTGCCCAGAAACAAGACAAGGAACAATGGGGATCAACTGGAGCAGAGAAGGTTCCAGCTCAACATGAGGAGGAACTTCTGTAGTGTGAGGGTGGCAGAGCCTGGCCCAGGCTGCCCAGAGAGGCTGTGGAGTCTTCTCTGGAGACTTTCCAGTGCCTGGATCTGTTCCTGTGTGGGCTGCCCTGGGTGACCCTGCTCTGGCAGGGGGGTTGGACTCTATCTGTAGATGTCCCTTCCCATACCATGCTGTGATTCCAGCCACAGCAGTGGAGACTCCCCAGGCTGAGACAGGTCCTGTGTCCACCCTTGGGCTGGCTCTGTGATGGGCAGAGGGGTGCTGACAGTGCAGCTTGGATGGCTCTGTCCCGAAATCAGGGGGCTTCTGAAATTGCAGGACTGGAGCTGGCACTGCACACAGGGTTTCCAGAGGGTCTGTGTGGGCAGCATTTGGATTTGCAGTCTCCTGGGAAGCCTGTGTAGTCCGGGGCTTTATCTCAGGCAGCTTTTCTGTTGGTGTCTTGTGATGGAGAGATCCCTCTCTGCAGCTCTGCTATGATGTGGAGGGTCTTTTCCTTGTTGGAGTGTTAGGTGGCAGCTTGCCAGGCACTTCAAAGGTATCTCTGCTGATAAGAGGAGCTGTGTTTGCTGCTGGAGCCAGCCCTGAAGTGGTGCTGGATGGACAGTGTGTGTCAGCCCCGTTGGTTCCCACCTCTGGGGTTTGTTTGCTTTCTCAGTTTGCTCTCCCTGCAAAACCTTCCCATCTCTGAGCTCTGGGCTGTTCACACCCAAGGTGCTTTGATAGCTCACTGGAAACGTGCAGCCAAAGGTGTAGGTATTTGTCTTTGAACACTCTGCACTTCCAGTGCCCTCTGGTTTGGTTCCTCCCAAGTAGACACGTTCAGGAGATGATGTCAGTGAGGGGCAGGTCAAGCAGCCTGGGACGTGAATCTTGGTGTCAGGGGGGATCTGGGCTCTGGCTTCAGTGGCCCAGAATCGGTGTCAGTGCAATTCTGCAGTAGAATAAAAGCAAAAGAAGAGAAATGGTGAAATAAATAACTGCTCTCCTAAGCAAATACAACTGGGGGGGAATGGGTGGAATTGGCCAAATCAGTTGTTGCACCTTGGGTAGGAGGTAATATTATTTGCCCAGCAGTTAATGATTCAGCACAGGGCTTAGTGCTGGGTTGAGGTTGAAAGCCCCTGTGCCACCCAGCACTGCTGTTCTGCTCCCTTCTCCCTCTCCTGGAAGACTTTGCTGTTCTCATGTACACTCCATTCCCCCTTCTCCTTCTGTGGAGAGTGTCCTTTGATTCCTTCCTGCTTCTCAGGACCATTTTATTTGTATATTTATAGATTTGTATTCAAAACACCCTTCCCTTTGAGCCAACTCCTGCTTAGATTTCATCTTTTCTCCCTTTTGACTCTACCCCATCACCCTGGCATTTCACTGTAGCCCTGGGTTTCTCTGCTTGGTCCAAGCTCTGGGTCTCTCAGGTGGTTTTCAGGTTTTCTTACCCACAGATGCCTCTTTTTAGTGGCATCCCTTGGTACCCAGCCTTGCGAGAAGCAGCCTTTTTAGCTTGCTATCTTGAATCACTCTGTTGCTTCTGAGATTTCCCTAGAAGCAGAGTGAGTCTTGTTCAGATTTAAGGAAGAGACACCTTTTGAAAGGAATAGGCTGTGGAATCCTCAGCCACTCCCATTTCTTTCTGAACAAACTGGTTTTTTTGGACAGATTTTGACCTAGCAGCATTGCACAGTGATTGACAACTGTAAATGGGCAGCAGGGCAGATTTATTCTGTATAAGCTCAGGGTCTGTGCGGGACCCTGGGACAAGTTGTGGCTGTTGGTTGGCATCTTCGTAGAGCCTTGAAACAGAGCCAGGTACCTTCACAACCTCCTGCCTTGCTGCTGCCTGCACTGCCCATGAGTGTGGGTCCTGCTGGGTGTTAAACATCATCTGCTCTGTTTCTAGCCTGGGGCTCCCTGCAGCACTGGAAGGCTCTCTGGAGGTGCTGCGGACAGTAACCCAGTCTTGTCCTGTTCTCTGGGTGGACTGGTGGGGCCAGGGAGGGGTGGTTACCCTACAGCTCTTGCTTTGAGGGTGCAGCATTCCTCTCCACTCCTGTATCAGCTCAGTTGTGGTGTTCATGGGGAGAAAACCCTGTCATGCTATGAAGAAAAAACCCAAAACTGAGGATTTGAAATTTGCATCCAGTTTAATACCTTTAATTGTGGAAAAAAACCTCAAAACAGCGTATCTACCAGCACCCTGCATAGTGTTTGATGTGAAATGAAAAATCCACAATGAGTTGGCTGAAAGCCTTGCAGTAATCAAGGAAGAAGGCTTATTAATTCTCTGAAGGGGTCTGTGCTAAAGATGACCTACTTTACAGCTGCAGTGTCTCTGCTGCCTTGGTACCAGGATCTGGAAAAGCTTGAAATACCCCACCCATGGAAAAGCTGCTCATGAAAAAAACGTGCTGGGCATTGGTAAAAAGAATTTTTCCCTAACAGAATAATCATGTAAATGTACAAAACACTGTCAGTAAAGCTGTGGGTGAGGGGCAGGGGTGGTTGGTACAGGGTCTATCCCATTTGTATCCATCCTCACCGTGTCTCCCTCTGCCTGAGGTGCCTCAGGAAAAATCTGATGTTGAGCTCTTTGTGTTTCCCTCAAAGTGAAAGGACCCAGAGGCCTGTTGTTAAATGATGCTTTTGGCTTTCTCACTGGGGAAATGAAATCTGGTTTTCCAACCTGCTGCTTTTTAGGTGTAGTGGAACAGGGAGAGGGAGTGGAGTGATGTGTGTGGTGCTCTTATCTGAGGTAGCAGTAAAGAAATCTGCTGCTTTGGAGCCAGAGAAGTGATTCCCCCAGCAGTGATGGGAGTGGATGGTTTCTGTTCTGCTGCCCATGCTTTGCACTGGGGCAGAGCAGTGATGTGCTCAGAGCCCCTTGCCCAGGGTGATGTGCTGAATACTGAAGGCTACAGCAGCAGTAATTTCACTGCTTCTCTTCCAGGCTAAAAACATCCCTCCTGTGTATAGATTGGGCAAGGAATACCCAGCGTTTGGCCCTGTTTAATGTGTGAAACTGCTCCCTGCTTATTACATTTAGTTTCTAATTTCCTGGATGCTGATGTTGTCTTTCACTACACAGACCTGCTCGTCTGTATCCTCTGCAGTGTGAGTTCAGCTCAGCCAGGAATGAGGTGACAGCACTTCATTGTGCACCCCAGGTCCTTCATTGTGCACCCCAGGTCCTTCATTGTGCACCCCAGGTCCTTCATTTTGCACCCCAGGTCCTTCATTCTTCACCCCAGGTCATGAAGCCCAAGATTCAATAGGATCAGCAGAGAATTCTGAAAAAAAAAAGAGGAAAAAAAGAAGAAAAAAAGAAGAAAAAAGAGGGGGTGGGAGTCCTTCAGAGGCAGCTCTTTCAGCACAGGGAATGGGAGGCAGCAGTGTGATGTGGTTTCATGTAGGAATGGCTTTTCAGATCACAGTATTCTGCTGTAATAAGGAAAATTCCTTATTACTGACATAGTGGTGAAACAAATCACTAGTGAAATGGTGGAGAAAAGCAGATAATACAACTGCAATTTAAATGGGGACTGCCTGGTGCATAATGGACCATTAAACTGGAAACTGATGATCTATCACCCAAAATATGCGTGTGTGCTGGATGACATAGATGTTGTTTTTCTAGCTTTTCTTTAAAGTCTGGAGAGTTTGAAGCTTTAGAAGAAGAATTCCTGGTTTGTAAGGCCATGTGATTATGGCCTTTATCCATGGAAGTTGGGGGAGAAGCTTGGGTTAAACACTCTAACAGGTTGGACTGATGGAGCACTCTGTGCAGTGAAGCTGGTGGATGGTTTAGATGAGAACATGAAGGTGATAAATCATATTTGCTACTGCAGGCAAATCTATTAAAGGCAGGACTGTTAAAAAGCTAGAATCTACCTGTAGAGAATAAATATCTACCTATAAAAAAGAAACTTTCATTAGCAAATTTGATTCAAGTGCTACATGTATGAGCTTGGAAAATTTTACCTGGCAAGCCTTTCCTTCAGCAAACTTTATAAGCAGATGTAACTAATGCCTAATAAATAGACTGTATTGTACCCTTGCTGTAGAGAGGAATTAAAAGGATCTTGCACCCTAGAAATCCCCTCACTTGTCCCAGCAGGATCTCAACCCACTGGCCTCGTGGCTCCCACAGTGGATTCCAAAAGCACTACAACGTTTAGTGCTTTTCCACCCAGATACACTTAATTATTTCAAAGACATGTCCAAATGGTCTTGTTAGTGAGGTCATCAGGAGATTTGGGATCCAGTTCCAGCCCTGATATAACTTCGAGTTAAGAGATAAGAGGTGTTGATAAGAGGTTCTGGGCTCTCCCCCACCACCCTCGTGCATCTTCTACCGCCAGCATCCCGGGAACTTCACGGTGTGTTTGTTTTGAAGCCCAACCCCCTTTCTCTCTGATCTGGAGGCTTGAGATCCAGGCTGGGAAATGTTGACAGCATTCTGGAGCTCTCACATTTATTCTCCAACCCCTCCTCCAAGAAATATTTGGAAGCTGAAGTCGCTGATGTTGGGTGGAATGCGGAACAGCCCAGCAAGCGCCGCACAGATCCCAACAACATCTTGATGAAATTAGAGGGGAGGTGGAGGGGAGGGGAGGGCTGGAACAAAGAGGCCGTTGAGAAGCTGGCACGGAGTGCTGGGAATTTCTGCTCCAACGAGGGGTGGCAGCAACCTACAGCTCTGCATGTGGTGCCTCTACCCCCCCCCCCGGTGTAACAAAGGGGGTTGTGTGCACGTGCGAGCGGCTGAGCGCGCCGGGTGCTCACTTGGCGTGGCAGCTTCTGCTTCCTTCTCTTGGGCTGAGGGCTTGAGAAAGGCAGCTGGGAGTGAACTCCTGAGCTGGCAAGTCAGCACCCCTGGGTGACTGCTGGCACGATTTGCTGCTTCACTTGGGTGCTCTTGGTGATTCTGATTTGCAGCAAAAAGGAAGCCTGGGCTCGTCAGCGGGTGGTGCCTTGGCAGCAGTGCAGGGGGGGTGGTAGGGGCACCCTGCTCTACCCCCTTCCCAGCTGGGTGCTGGGCTCCCTGGTTGAGTGCTGGGCTTCCCAGCTGTGTGTGGGGCTCATGAGCTAGGTATTGGGATTCCCAGCTGAGCAATTGGCTTCTGGGCTAGGTGCTGAGCTCCTGGGTTGGGCTCCCCAGCTGGATGCTGGGCTCCCAGGCTGTGGGTGTTAGGCTCCTGGGATGGGTGTTGGGCACCCTAGCTGGGCTCCTGGGATGGGTGTTGGGCTCCCCAGCTAGATGCTGGGCTCCCAGGCTGGGCACATGGCTCCTGGGCTAGGTGTTGAGCTCCTGGGCTGGGCTCCCCAGCTGGGTGTTGGGCTCTCCAGCTGGGTGCTGAGCTCCTGGGCAGGTCTCCCCAGCTGAATGCTGGGCTCCCAGGCTGGGTGTTAGGCTCCTGGGCTGTGTGCTGGGCTCCTGGGCTTGGCCATCCTCCAAGAGCATTAATGATGTGATATCAAACCAGATCATCTCTCAGATCTAGAGGACAAGTGTTTAGCCCTGATGGGCTAAGGAGGAGACACCCTGTCACCCCCCCCTACACAGTTTATTAGCAGAGCAATTAGGTAAGAGGTGGTTGCACAAGCCCTTCCTCAGGCTTTTGAAGGGATGTACAGATACTTGTTGAAGGTACAGCCAGGAATTGATCAGTTTTTCCTTTGCTTTTATTTATTGCTTCTTCTGGGAAGGTTGTTTACAAAAGGAATCATTCTAAACTCCTGTCTGCCTTTGAAAAGCATCCTACAGAATTTGCTGCTCAGATAGAAACTGATGCCTGGAGTCATTTGCAACTGCAGAGATGATGTTGTTGGTTTTCCTTGGCCTGCATTTTATACATAAATCCACACCCCATTCTAACAGCTTCCTGCATTCTGCCTGTATAGTCAAAATCAGCAGCCTTCAATCTGCATCCACATGGAACTCAATGGGACCCCAGGAAAGTTCTCTCTCTGCACCAGATCCAGCACCCTCCACAGCTCTGAAACAACAGGGGTTTTTTTGCCAACATCTGAGGCATTTTCTTTTGACTTTCCCAAGCTCGCTGTTCGTCTTCCTCCAGTGCATTCTCATTTATCAAGGTCAGTTAGCTCAGCTTTCTTGTCCTAAATCTTTCTTCTTTGAAGGATCCAGCAGTGTTAAATGAGCAATGTCCATTGCACAGCTCTCATTTCCCTACCACCTCTGATCTATTTTACCTTCATCTTCATGGAAGTTTTTTTCCTGGTCCAGCAGCCTGTGCAGGTTCTTTCTTAAGAGCTCATTTGGAACCACAAAGAGTTTTGTGTTCTGATAATTTGGCACTTAGGCTTCTCCTTTTCTTCTTGGACCTGAATTTGCATTAAAATATTCATTTTAATCTATTTCGCATAATTGATGCTTCAGCAGTTTGTACAGTGAATGAGCAATTTTATGCAAGAAATAAGCCTAAAGTGGGCTGAAAAAAGAACTGGGTAAATGATTGGCCCAATCCAGGCAGTTGAAGCAGCACAGTGAAGCATGCTGCTGGAAAGCTCCTTCTGTGTGAAAAGTTCAGTGCTCAGGGCATTTAAAACAGACCCAGACAGTCAGTTCCATTAATCATCTCCAGCCTTGAGAAGAAGGCAGGCAGTCTCTGCAACCCCTGTCACTGTGCTGATGAGCAGCAGCTTCCTTGCTTTCAGAGATGGAAAAAAAAAGTAGGTTTTCTTTCTGCAAACTCTCTTGGGAATGGGAAATCACCAGCTTTTAATTCTTTTCTTTAAATTAAGGACTCCCAGGAAAAGCAGGATGCTCCCCTTTGTGGGAGAAAACTCAGATTATGAGAGTTTAAGCCTGTTTGGGGTTTGGTTTTTTTTTTGGTGAATGGAAATATGTTAGAGAGATAAGACTCTGCTCTCTTCTTTGGCTTCTCTAGTTACTCACCTGGATGTCTTTTGATAAAAACCCGTCAGAAACAGTGGAATTGGGGCTGCTTTATCTCCTTCATGCACCCTGGAATCAACTGAGCTATGAAATTACAGCCAGGGCTTTGAAAACCTCCAAGGTTGTGCTGTGAGAGCTGAGTTTCTGAGATTGCTTCCATTAAAGCAGCAAACCTGGGGGAGAGACCTTGCCCCTGGGGCTTTTCCCTCCAGAGCTGCTGGTAGATTCCTTCCTTTCCACCAGACCCACAGAAACCCTTTGTCCTGTGGCTGCCAAAGGCAGCTCTGGTTTAAACTTCCCACCTCTGTTTCCCCTGGTTTGGTACCCAGCTGATGAGGTTGCCTCAAGAGCATCTTCCTCCTGTGATGAGCTGAACCACACTTCAGCTAAGAAATAATTACCCAGCAGCCTCAAATATGGTGAGTTTTGAGGGAGTTTTCCCCTTCTCTTGGGTTTTTGGCCCAATATATGGCTTTACAAATAGTCACTGATTGATTTCTCCCATTTCCCCTGATTTTTTTTCCACCTCCAAGGGTGCCTTGTAGGGTGCTCTGGTCCCAGCAGCTCTGCTGCAGTGTGGCAGTCTCAGCTGCTTACTGCAAGGCAGGGATAGTAACCAGCTCCCATCAGAAGGAGTGTGGCTTTCCCTGGATGATGGGCTGTGATAATGTGCTCAGCAGAGAGGGGCTGAGGGAGTGAGTTCAGATCATTCCAGCATCTAAGTGAGCAGCTGGGGCATCACTCCTTGGAGCCTACAGTGGCTAGGAAGGGCAACATCCCTTTGGGTCTGACTGAAACTTTGTGGGCTTTAATCTCCCACCAGTAACTGTAGCCTGGAAGATGTGAGTTGTGGTACAAAACCAGACATTTTGGGGTGGTTTTCTTCCTCCTTTATACTCCTGCTCCAGGTAAAAAGGGGCTTTGTGTGAGCAGCAGCTGGAGCCAGGGAGGCTGCACCTTTGCAGGGTGTCTCAGCAGCCACTGGCTTCGGGATGTGTTGGAATTTCTCAGCTGGCAGTGCTTCAGGATGTGAGTGGTGACAGTGGTACCTTGAAATCCTGTCTGGAATGAAGATAAATAGCACCCAGAGCCTGCAGAAATGCCTCTTCAAAGAGGGCTTTGCACACTGAGCTGCCACCCATCCCTGATTATGGAGCAGCATCTTTGGCCATTCCAGTCTTAATCCATTAGAAAGCCAGAAGCTTATTTCTTCTTGGGTGTGCTCAAGCCAAACATGTGCCAGCACCAGCTCCTCATGCAGGAGTTGAGTCTGCTTGTTGTCTGGCTGCTTGTTGTCTGGCAGGGCCTTGGAAGGAATAAATAGATAGATAGAGATGTTCACTGGTGACACTTGGCTGCAGGCTGGTGGGGGTGGCAGCTGGTTTGGACAACTGGTCGTGGGTATCTGTTCTTTTTCTTTTCTTATTTTTAATCCTTCTGCTGTTCTAGTGAAGGAAACAACTTCATGAGTCCTGTAGCCTTAGGGTTAACTAGGCAGCTTATAATGGAAATGTCCCCTGGGACAGAGGGATTTGTATAGATACAGTTAAATTACATTGTAAATTACATTACAAGGTGTGGGAGGGGGGGAGGAACCCAAACCAATTGCTTGATCAGTGCAGGTAATTCCCATACTGATTTATAATGGCTTGTCATGTTGAAAATCCCACATTGTCTGGAAATTTCCCTGTCTCTGCACTCTTAAGGCATTTCTGTCTCTGCACAGAGAACATTTCAGGCTGTTTGTGCAATTTGGCCATAAGTGACTCTGGGCTGGGTGGTGATTGGATTTGTTCACATAAACAGCAGTGCTTAATTGAGCCTAAATCACCCCTAGCTGTGGAGCCAGCCTCATTTCCTCTGCCTCTCCACCATCTTCCCCCATTAACTTTCATTTCTCTGTTTTGTTGCAGAGCAAGGAAGTGGGATTGCAGCTCCAGGAAGACTTGATGAAGGTCTTGAATGAACTCTACACGGTAAATCAAACTGACTCCTTGGCATCTTTTCAGGCAGAAGGAAGAAGGTTTGACTTCTCCCAGCCTGCTGTTACTAAGCACCAAGACTGAGAAATGTCTGCAGCCCTTGCACTTGGAGGCAGCTCACCAGTGTAGAGAGCACCATCAATCTCCCTTTTTCACTCTATCCTTACGTTGCTTCAGCTCTTTGAATGTTGGCTCCACTTCTCAAAGGCTTCACCTAAACACATCCCTCCCCCTGGCTGCACTCTTGGTTTTAAAACCAGCCAGAAATAGGAGAATTCTTTCCAGATATGCTCCAAAACAGCAGTTCCGGGTTTGTGCAGCATCCAGAAGGCAGCACAGGGTGACCTGCTGTGTTTCTTTGTTCCTCAACTCTCAGCTAAACCAACTCCCTTTAGAGGAATCATTTTCTCTCTGCTTTTTGCTTCCTTCTGTCTTGGAAACACCCTAATGGGTGCTGCCCTGGTGAGGAGGAGCAATGCCCTCAGAAGCTCAGATGCTGCTCAGGGGTTTTTCTTCTCATTTAAATGAATGGAGAAATGGTTGGTAGGTGACATTTTTGCTTTCTGCAGCTGTTGTGGAGTCAGTTATCTTTTAAAAGCAGAAGCTACTCATGGTTTTCTTGCTCTAAATAAATGGCTTTTCTTTTGTCCTTGATGACACTTTGGGTCATTACACTGAGGTACATGTTCCATCCTTCACATGGTGACCCAGGCATGTTTCTCACCCTGCTGATGAAATACAGTATTAGGGGGTTTCCCTGCAATTTCCAATATCATCATAATGTATAGAAGGGAATTATTTCATTAGAGCATCAAAGACAAATATTCAGATTTATGTTTTAGGATTAAAGGGAGCTCAGGACTAGGAAAAAATGTTCTGGCTGCTGGAACAGCAGCTGAGACACTGAATCTAGTCAATGATTTTCATTCTCTGCTGGAATTTAGCATGTCTGAGACTTTTCCCTGGGCAAAGAGGATTTGTTTTTCTCAACAGGAGAGCTGAGAGTGCTCTGGTGGGACCTGGGAACACTATGAAGCTGCCCTATCACTGCAGCTGTGAGTGCTCCTGAAAGGCAGGTGATGTCCTCCGGGTGAGGAGGTGGCTTTGGGAGTGTGGCAGTGGCTTTGGCAGTGTGGCAGTGCCTGTCACCAGCCTGGCCTGCTGGAGATATGGAGTTTCATTTGAGGGCACCATCTGGTTCATTTGGAGCAATGCAGCTGGATGGAATCCTCAGGAATTGGATTCTAGTGCAAGCTCATGGGGCACTGGAGCTGATGAGGTGGCTGGTGAGGGGAGGACAGATGGA
Organism: Ceyx melanurus; assembly: GCA_024611195.1. Classification (NCBI taxonomy): domain Eukaryota; kingdom Metazoa; phylum Chordata; class Aves; order Coraciiformes; family Alcedinidae; genus Ceyx; species Ceyx melanurus. Next base: position 56,152 of record JANHGL010018355.1, read on the forward strand.
TTCATTTCCATGTGCCAGGCCCTAAAGGATCACTGGGCCTGGTCATTCCTCTGTCTCTGAAAAACAAATCTTTCAGAATTCAGCCTTTGATGGACAAAGGGATGTAGGCTATGAATTATTTTTTTTTAAATCTCAGTGCTGGGAAGTTGAAATCTATTTATTTATTGCTTCTGCTGTAGAGTTTTAAATATTTTCCTTCACCAGTAAATGTATTTTTCTTTGAAAAAGCCATTTCTGCTGGTCATATAACAGATAGTTCTTGCTGGGCTCAATGTAATCACTGGTGGGTTTGCTTTTATTGGTGCTTTTAGAAACCCTTCCACCTCTCCTTCTGCTGGGTATCCCAAGGATGGGCAGAATCCCTGCTTTCAGGTAGGATGGCTATGGACAAAACCTTGGGTTTCCCTACACAGATAAACCACAGAGGATGGTTCTGACCTGTAAGTTTATCCCAGTGCCCTTGACTGGGCTGTTGCCTTCAGCAGGCAGAGTGACCCTGTCACCAGAGGTGGGGCTGGAAGAGCCTGTGGCTGCTGCCTTGGCACCATCAGCAGGACAAACCCATGACAATTGGGATTTCTTTTTCTGCTTCTCTCTCCTCCTGCCAGTTCCACTTTCCAGTGACAGAGGAGAAGAAACTACTTTGCATCTATTATTCTAAAGGCCTGCTTTATAGTCTAAGCATATGCAGGAGCTGGGAGTGTGTGTGTGTAAATTATTCAGAAAGTCTCCCTTAATCCTGGCACATTCTCATTCTCTTTCATGTTTAAATGCAACATCTCTTTGTATCCAAGAGCCTTTGCTAATCAGGGCCTAACGAGAGAGCAGGCATCCCACTTAGGTAAAATGCTGTTATGGTTCAGGCTGAGGTGAAATAGGTATAAAAGGTTTTACTTTGGAAATAAATCCAGTGGTTTGCAAGTGGGGGTATCTGTTAACACTGAGATGACACTGTCAGGGGGTGTCTTTCTGCAGCTGTGTGTCCTTTTGGGTCTCCATCAGAATTACATCCTCATAATAACACTGGCTTTGGTATGTAAATGGAATTGCTTTGCATTTGTTGACAGAAAAAGCTGGTTTATATATGATGTGCTTTGCTATTTTTTTTTGTTCTGTTTTCTTAACCCAAAACTAGACATGAGAATATCTTATGAGAGAGAAATGGTTAGGTTTTGGTTGGGGTTTTTTTTGTGACTTCGGGGGATATTTATCTATCCTTACTTATAAAAAATGAGCTAGAATAAAAGCTGAGAGTATAGAACAGGGTCCAAATCACCCTGAGCAAAAAAAACCACACTCTTTTATTACTATTTTTTATTACATCAGGTGAGCAGAAGTACTTTTATGTATCAAATTGGCTTTAAACAAATTGAACCTGAGTTATTTCTGCAGCCATTGAGTTCAGACTTGACTTGCATGCACCTCCTTTAGAGCTGTGATGTTTCAAACACTCAGTCATCCAGATGAAAGACAGAGGCAATCCCTACAGAAACCTTACCTGCTGATGGAAAGCTGTCCTTTTCCATCCTCATCAGAGACCTGCTTGGAATAGTAAGGAGGCTGAATTTAGCCTGTATGATTTTTTTGGGGGGGGTTTATGACTCCTTTCTTGGATTGTACAGGAAGGCAGATGCCAAAGTGAAACAAAGCAGCAGCTGCAAAGCAATCTGCTTGGATTGCAGGCTCATTCTGAGAGCCCCCCTTCCAGTTCTGCATCTTCTGTCTGCTGAGGAAAGGCTGAGAGCCCAGAGCAGCCTGAGAGGGGATTGAATCCATGGGTATCCAGAGCTGAGGGCTGGGTGTTGGGAGGAGGGGCAGCCTCTGCTCACTGTGCCCTGGGATAGGAAAAGGGGTATGGATAGAAACTGGAGCACAGGAGGTGCCACCTCAACATGAGGAGGAACTTCTTTCCTGGGAGGGTCACTGAGCCTGGAAGGGGCTTCCCAGAGAGGTTGTGGAGTCTCCTCTGGAGATTTTCCAGCCCTGCCTGGATGCATTTGTGTGCCCTGTGCTGGATGAGGTTCTGTGGTCCTGCTCTGGCAGGTGGGTTGGACTGGAAGATCTCCAGGTTCCCTTCCAACCCCTGACATCCCGGGACCTTCTGTTGGGCTGTTTGGAGGTGGGAGGTTTCTCTGGGAATTCAGCAGCACTGACTGCTGGGTATCATTCTGTGCAGGTGATGAAGACCTACCACATGTACAATGCTGACAGCATCAGTGCCCAGAGCAAACTGAAAGAGGCAGAGAAGCAGGAGGAGAAGCAGATTGGGAAGTCAGTGAAGCAGGAGGACAAGCAGACCCCACGTTCCCCTGACTCCGCCGCCAACGTCAAGTTTGAAGAGAAACACGTTCGAAGGAGCTCTGTCAAAAAAATAGAGAAAATGAAGGAGAAGGTACTTGGTTGGCATTGCTGCTGCTTGGGGAGGGTGCTGAAGGGCACTTGAGCCTTGGTTCCTGGCACACAGGAGCTGCTTTGAGCTCCCTGCTTTGTCACGTTGAAACTCGGGTTTGTAGAAGCTTTAATTCCTTTCAGGACCAGCAGGAATTTAGTATTATCCCAGGTTATAAAGGCAAGGCACAAAAAGCTAAAGCAAGGTCAGGGCATGAAGGGAACTGCTGCTTTCCTGGAAGTTAGGGATAATAGACTTTTTTCTTGGACAGTGCATAAGAGTTTTGGTCACCATTCCATGCCTGTGCTAGAGGGAGATGAGCAGCCCCAAACTGGCTTCATGGGCAGAAGCAGTTGCCTGAGCAATCAGTCAGGCAGTTAAGTAGTTCAGTCCAATGATTCAAGCCAGTAGAAGGTAAGGAATTATGTTTTCTGATTGATTTAGGCTCTGAAAGGATCAAGTTTAGACCCAGCTACAGTTGGAAGTGGGGTGCCTGCAGCTGCTCCATAACCTCATAAACCTCCCTTGTTCCTTCATTCTTCCAATGATCTTCCCCAACCCCCAGTTAGTTTTAAGACTTCAAATGCAGAGCTATCTAGTGTGGTGATGCTTTCCAACATCTAAATAATGAATCTAAATCCTCAGGCTTTGAATCGTGATACCACTGGAATCCCACAACTGTATGAGCAGAGTGAGATCTGTCCAGAGCTCTCCATTGTGACTGAGGGTGCTGCTGCTCCCAAAACTCCTCTTACTAACACAGATACTCTGGTTTTGCTTCTCTTCTAGCGCCAGGCCAAGTACACAGAGAACAGACTGAAGGCTATTAAGGCAAGGAATGAGTATCTGCTGGCTCTGGAAGCCACCAATGCATCCGTGTTCAAGTATTACATCCACGACCTATCTGATCTCATTGATGTAAGTGCTGCTGCTTGGGTGCCCAGGGTGCTGTTAACCCCCCATCCACCCCCCTGCCTCTCCCCCAGCACAGCTCTGGAGTGATGCACTTGGATGGGAACCTTAGAGGGCAACTAGGGGCGTGCTAATTGGTTGTTAAGCTGTTAATTGAGCTGTCCCAGGATGAGTAACTGCAGTGTGCTGCCCAGATAGGAGCTTGCAGAAGAAACCTGGCGTTGAAACGTGTGGCAGGAGGAGTTGCTGAGTTAAAATGAAACTCAGCTTCAACATCATGCTGTTGCTTGACATTTTCTATGGACTATTTTAAGCAAGCCCACAAGATTATAACTCAGGCACATTTAAAAAGAGAATGTTAACTGTAGAAACAGCATATGTGTTGGTAAGAGAAATTGAGGACACAGCACTTTTCTAATACTGCTTTTAACTTGTTTTGAAAAGCTGAATTTATTCCAAGGCTAATGCTGGTGTATTTCACAAGTGGGATGAACCTCCCTGCTTTGTAGACCTGCTGTTCTCTGCTACCCCAATCTACCAGCTCCACAGCAACTGGATGCTCTTCTCCTGTCCCTGGAACTGCAGAGCCCTCTCAGTCCAGCTCCAAACAGTGTCAGAGGGGTGTCAGCAGTGACAGAGGCTCAGCTCTTCCCCACTGCACCATCACTGTCTGTGCAGAGTAACAGAGAAATAAACTGGCTGCAGAAATGAGTTCCCCCTTCCCTTAGGATGCAGCTCTGGGGTACCCCACACACTGAACACACTGTGCCTGGGTCACTGACAGCTGCTTGATCTTATTCTGCCTGCCAAGGACAGGCTGCTGCTGTCACTACTGGGAACACTCCACTGCAAAGCCCGAAGGGAACTTGCTTTGTAGGAGGAGGGGAGCAATGAACAGGAGTGTCTCTAGACACAGGCAATAAAGAGCACTCAGATCACTATTAATTAGTCAGCTATTATAATACCTAACAGCATAGATGATACATTTATTCAGCTGATCATAAAATTGCATCAAGTGCACTTCTGCTGGGTACTTCTTTAACCCTGTCCTTTGGAGGTCAGGATTCTCAGAGCTGGGTGCTTGGGGAAAACACTCTTGTTTCAAAATGTCATGTTTTGCAAAGTTGCTGTACTGAAGAGGGGCTTTTTTGTGTGTTTGGTTTTGTTCTTTGTTTTTTTAATGTACCTGCTGCCTGTTCAGGAGACCTTTCTTGGCTAATGTTTCAGTTACCTCTGCTAAGATGCAGAGTATATAGATTTCCTAATGCCTTTGGTCCTGAAGGATCAAAACCAATCGGTTGCAACCAGTGATGGTTATCTGAACCATCTGACTGAAAGAAAAATGTGAATTTTAAGCCAGGTCTTAATTCTTTTCTTTGATCTAATCACTTGCTGATACTGAATTTTGAATTATAATAGGAAAGCAACCTTCAGAGTCAGTTACAAGTAGATCGTGTCAGGCCAAATAGCATTCAATTTGTCATGTTTGCGCAAGACATTGTGTACAGGGAAGGATAACAGTGAGTTAATTCTCCCTCACGAGTTAAGAGTAATAAATTGTTCCTGACATAGCCCAGTAGTTTTGCATTTCCTGACTTTGGGGACTGAAGCAGCTCTTTGATGCTAATGAAATACTGCAGTCATGGGGAAGTTTGTATTAACTCCTAACCAGGACAGAATTTGAAGGCAGTTAAAATGGTGTGTGTGTGTGTGTGTGTTTGTGTGAACCTTCAAGCTTTACTGTGCTCTTCTAGGAATAGTGACACTACTGCTGTTTACACCAGGATCTCATCCTGCCCCTTCCAAACCTGAATTTTATTTTAAAACACAGGGTCTTTCTCTTTTAATCTTCTCTTTTGGGCCTGTTTGAAAGCCTATAACGGGCAAAGGATTAATCAGCTGTCATGTTGGGAAGTGAATTTGAATGCGTTATCATTAAATTCTTATACAAATTTGATTTCTTTGGAGAATGATTCCATCAAACATTTATATAACCCAGAAAAGGCTGATAACAGTCCTAAATATGAAAGGCTAGACTTCAGAAAACACTGAAGTGGGGAGTGGGCTGCAAAATGTTCTGTGTGGCTCCAGCAACAGAAAGCCAGAAAACTTCCCTCTTAACCTAGTCCTGCTGCTCAGCATGTGGGATGTGAGGAATTAAATCTCCTTTGTTTCCCAGTCCTAGCAGTGAGCTCCCCTCACGCAGCAGATCTATTTCCTTCCAGATAGGGGTGTGAGCTGGGGAGGGGAGTACAGGGAGGACAAGCTGGTCACCCCAGGGTCCTGGCAGGAGGGGAAGGTTGTGCTGCCATCCAGAGAGACCTGGGCAGGCCGGAGAGCTGGGCAGGGAGAAATGGAATGGAATGTAACAAGGGCAAGGGCAGAGTCTGGCATTTGGGTTGGAAAAACCCCAGGTACCAGCAAAGTTTGGGGACTGAGCTGTTGGGGAGTAGTGCAAGGGAAAGGGACCTGGGGATGCTGGTGGCAGCAGCTGCTCATAAGCCAGCAATGGGCTGTGACCTCATGAATGGGTATAAAGATGGAAAGGTGAGTGTCAGGAGGATGGAGCCAGGCTCTGCTCAGGGACATCCAATGACAGGACAAGGGGCAGCAGAGGAGGTTCCACATAAATATTAGAAAAAATATTTATGGTGAGGGTGGCAGAGCCTGGCACAGGCTGCCCAGGGGGGTTGTGGAGTCTCCTCTGGAGATGTTTAAAACCCACCTGGCAGAATTCTTGTGTGAGTTGATCTGGGTGATCCTGCTCAGGCAGGGGACCGGACCAGATGATCTTTTGAGGTCCCTTCCAATCCTTAACACTCTGTGAGACAGCAAAGGAGCCAAGTACTCCTGTTCAACCCGAGCTGCTCCTGATCCTGGCTGCACTGCTGGATCTCCCCGGGCAGGCGCCTGGAGAGGCTGCGAGTGGATCCAGAGCCGCCTCTGCACGTGCAGCTTCTCAATCAAGCATCTTTTGTGGCTTTCCAGCTAGTTTTTGTTCTGTTCTTGATTGGCTGGAACGGCCTTTCATTCTCTGCCTTCCAGCCTAAACCAGCAACTGCAGCTCTGTTTGCAAGACTCCACACCTGCCACGGCTTGTTGGCACGGGAGCCAAGCACTTGGTGACAGAAATTCTCTGAAAGCAGGGAATGGTCCAGTAGCCTCTCTCTTCTGACTCCACCCCTCCTTCTTTCCCCCACAACACCCCTTATTTGGCGTTTGCACACAATGGCAGTGATGAGAACAAAATGATGGCTGAGAAGGAGATTTGAGGTGAATTTTGCTTACAGAGCAGCCCAGCAATCAAGCAGATGGTCTCTTTCTCTTTGGATATTCTCTGAGCATGTGTAATCTTCCTTGTCATTCCAGGAAGGTGGGCTCCCTTCTCTCTCACTTTATTAGATGGCTGAGAAATCCAGGCTGTTTCTGATCTGCTAATGAAAAGCTCTTTTCTCCCTTCTGAAACATCAAGACTTGGCTGCGTGGCCACAGTGGAGATGAAGCCTCTTGATTGTCTTCCAGTGACATCATCCTGGTGTCAGGAATAACCAGGAAATTCTTGACCATGACTGATTTCTCCTTGAAAGTTTTTGCTCCTCTGTTTCACCCCAGCAGTGAAGTCATCCCACTGCTGCTTTTCTTTGTGCCTGTGCTGTACAGGTCCCTGCTGCCTGGAGTGCACTGAGTGGAGCAGTTTATCTTGGGCAAAATGGTTTAGATGCAGATCAGCCTTTGAAGGTGATCCAAATCCCTGTTTCTCTGCGTGGCACTTCAGTACATTGTTTGCCTCTTACTTTGAATAACGTAAGGATTTTTGGAGTGTTGTCAGTGGGACTTGGCTCCCCTGTAAGTAAGGTCAGGATGCATTGAATATTTCTTCTGGGTTACTTCCCAGAAGAGGCACTGTAGTTATTTCTGAGATGCTCTGGACATAGTGCTGGGTTACTTCTTGTTTTGGTTTTGTTCTAACAGCATGAAATTAGCTCTCTAGTGCTCCATGAGAACACCACAAAGGGTTATCATAGTTTCAGCTGTACTTGTCTGGGAGACTAATGTTGAACTTTGTATGGGATTGGAGCCTGAGAGTTTTATTTTAAAGCTAACTCATAGAATCATTCAGATTGGAAAAGACCCCTGGGATCAAGTCCAACCACAGCCCTACTCTACAAAGTTCTCCCCTAAACCATGTCCCTCAAAACCACATCCAAACACCCCTTAAACACAGCCAGGGATGCTGACTCAACTCCCTCCCTGGGCAGCCTGTGCCAGGTTCTGACCACTCTTGCAGTGAAATATTTTTCCCTAAGTCTGAGAACCCCTGGTCAGGATGCCTCTGGGATCAACAGGAGAGGTGGAACTGCTCTGGTACCCAAAAGATGATAAAACACCCACAACTTCTTCACTATTTCTATACCTTCTGACTGGGGAAGCATTTTCATTTCCATTCAAGAACTTGCTTGGCTTATTCATATGGAACTGTGTGTCTTTTTCCAGCAGTGTTGTGACCTGGGCTACCACGCCAGCCTCAACAGAGCTCTCAGGACCTTCTTGTCTGCTGAGCTCAACCTGGAGCAGTCCAAGCACGAGGGGCTGGATGCCATTGAAAACGCCGTGGAGAACCTGGATGCCAACAGTGACAAGCAGCGCCTGATGGAGATGTACAACAATGTCTTCTGCCCTCCCATGAAGTTTGAGTTTCAGCCACACATGGGTGACATGGTCAGTGGGTGGCCTTCCTCCACCTCTAGCTCTCTAAACACTTGCTGTTTGGTTCTGGTTTGGGGAGTGGAGGGAAGCTGGTGTAAAAATCAAGCAGAGGTGGGATGCCTGAATACAACCAGCTCTCCCTTTTTGAGTTCCCAAAGAGGAACATGCTTATTCAATGTAGATAGGAAATCCTGGTTTATCCTTTCACTCAAGCCACAAGTTGCCCTCTGCACCCTGAGAGACTCTGAAGCTGGAGATTTGAAGGGGCAACAAGTTGAGAAACTCAGATGCTTTTTTTTGAGGTATTTGCCTGTGTAATCACAGAACACAACTGGTGCTGCTGGAGCTTTACCCATCCTCATTGTAGAGACCCAACAGTTGGAAAGCTTTCATTTTTGGCAGTGAAAAATCCCTCTTTATAGGTTTATCAAGATGTGGTTGCTCAGCTGGGAATGTTTAAAGTCACACAAGCTGAAAACAGTTCTAAATGGGAACACGTGCACAATGTAATGATTTAGGTCAGTTGGTTGGATTTCCAGATTATTTTCATGAAGGTTGAGGAAACCCTGGAAGGATGGTCCCTTGCAGCCACCTCTTCTTGTGGTTGAAGAATTACAGTCACTGCTTAAGGCTCCTCTTTGTCTCTTCTCTCTTAAGTGAAACCCTCAGACTGCAAATGACCTTTCCTGTTTCTCTGTGCTTTGGTAATATCCTGTAGGATTGTGGGAAGAAAAAGAATTAACCTGCAGACTCTCATTCAGTTAACAGCTCACAGACCCTAAATCATTTGTCTTGGTTCTTCTCAAGACCAAATGAGTGTTTATAAATGCAGGCTGGTCTTGATGCAGTGGTCCTGTCTATAGCAGATTGAATATATGATGCTATGTGTGTGATAAAACTCCAATTTTCTGTCTTGAAAAAATAGCCTTAAGCAAGGAGGTCAGTGTTTGCATTAAAGAAAAAAAAGGAAAAGCTGCCTCCTACTATGAACTAATTCTATACAGTACAGGAAAGCCCACTGTCCTGGCATGTTTGGCAGGTCCCTGTTTGTTCCTTATTTCAACTCCCTTGAATTCATTACCCAGTGAACTGTAGCTGTTGCTGTAGTGTGCAGGTTGTTCAGCCACTCCTAGCCCTGCCCCAGGATGCCTTGACTGATCCACTGAACCAAATTCTTCTGGATGCTTGGTGTGATTTAGCCTAATTCCTGTGCTACAGCACCTTCAGACTTCCCAAACACATGACTGAAATAGTTATTTTTTTCTAGTTCTTCCATGTTCATGTTGTGTCTCTTGCTCCCTTCTCAGTGCAATCAGGAAGGGGAGCTGCAATGTGCACAACATGAACCTTTTCCACTCTTCAAATGCAAGGCTTTGGAAGATAGTTGCTTATAATAATTGAAATAATTGCAATATTCTTGCTTCTGTGGTTTATTTCCTAGCCTTCTAAAAGCAGTGCTGTTTCTCTTCCAGGAGTCCCAGCTATGTGCCCAACAACCAGTCCAGAGTGAGTTAGTGCAGAGGTGCCAGCAGCTGCAGTCTCGATTATCTACCCTGAAGATTGAAAATGAAGAGGTGAGCTATATCCACACAGCTCAGCAGCCCTCTTACCACTCCCACTGGGGACTAGTTACAGAAGAATCGAGTTGCTGTCATCCTCCTTTATGAACACTTCTAGTAAAGCTCAAGAATAAGGCAGCTAGGCCAGCAGTAGGTTGGTGTGGGACCTCGCATGCAAGCTGGGTGTGTGGTGAGGAGCTTTTAAAACACCTCAGTGTAGCTCTTGGACCATCCTGAAGTCCACAGCACAGGCTGGGTTGCAAAAGTTGTGTTTGGATAGCTAAGAACAAGAGGAATTTAATGTTTTGAGGTGAAGGCAGTGGATCTGCATAAGGTAAGAAGTAATTTTTGTTTAACTAGTCACCTGAGAAGTCTAGATCAGAGACATTGGGTTGGTAACAGGGCAGAATACCTGATGTGCACCTCTGTGTTCAAGAATGTTTAACCCTCCTTGGGCAGAACTGGTGACTCCTTTATGTCTGGGGAGTGGATTTTGGCCTTCAGTAAAAATTTGCAGTGCCTGCAGAGTCCTGTTTTTAATACCTAATACTGGATGCCCAGTAGATGTAGTTACAGAAGGTGATGAGAAGATTTTTATTCCAACACTCTTTGCTTTGAGGTTAAACTTGCAACTCCTCCTCATCCCAGCCTGCAGGATTACAGCTGTTCTGCTCCGAGCAGGTCCCATGTGCTGGCAGCCCCTTGTTCATATGGACTGTGCCATGCAAAACTCCTTAATGCGGTGTGAATGGGTGTGAAACCAGGGATGTTTGTTCAGTAGTAAAATGTTACTTCAGTGTACTCCATTTTTTTAAGTATTCTGAATTCTACCTGGCCAGGTGAAGAAAACAATGGAAGCTACACTCCAGACCATCCAGGATATAGTCACAATAGAGGACTTTGATGTCTCTGACTGCTTCCAGTACAGCAATTCCATGGAGTCTGTGAAATCCACTGTCTCAGAAACCTTCATGAGCAAACCCAGCATTGCGAAGCGACGGGCCAACCAGCAGGAGACAGAGCAGTTCTATTTCACGGTAAGGAGTTAATGTTTCAGGGTGAGCAGGTTTTCATGGATTGAGAATGAGACTCAGGAGAGCACAGAGTGATACAAAAAACTGCTTCTGCAGTGGATTTTGGACCAGCAGAGTAAGCACATTAGATTAGAAAAACAGGTGCTTTGAATTCTTTACAAGTGTATTGGGAAACCTTCACCGAGGCCAACTCGGGCTGGGGGTAGATTGTGTAAAATTGGATTTCTTCTGCATCTGAAAAGAGAAAGGACTTAATGGCTTGGAAATATCAGTCCAAATATAATGCAGACTAAAAGAATGTTGAGCTCTGATTTTTTTCTTGTTGTCATCTTACAGTTTCAACCAGCTCATTGCTAGCTGGGCAGAGCTCTGGGGTGGATATAGTGATGCCACCATGGGAATTTAATTGGAGGAGTAGAGGCTGCAGTATCTCTGCCTTGGTACAGGCTGTGCTTCCACTGGAGGCAGCTCTGCAGGCTGGTGCTGAGGGGGCTGTTCAGGCCTTGAAGAAAGATTTGTGTTTGGAACAGCAGTTTAAAATGTCCCCACATCAGTGAAAAGGGTGAGAATGAGGATTGCCTGAGCACTGGGCTGATGCTGCTGGCTGAAGCAGGGAGCAGCAGTGACTGCAGGGAGCTGAAATCCAGGGCTGTGTCCTGGGCACTGCCAGGCAGTGGGTACTGCCCACCCACCCCCAGAGCCCACAAGTGGCAGCAGGGTGCCTGGTGGAGATGGTTGTAAACCAGCTGGCACTCTGCCCGACCTGTGCCCCGAGAAAGGGAATTAATAGTTGGGTTCTTTTCACCTCTAAACCAGGAGATCATTTTAGTTCTTAGTCAAAATACTTGTTTTAAAAATTTTATTCCTTCTAGAGAGATTAAAACCCAGTACAATGCTCATTCTGTGAAGAGCCTTGAAAAATTAATGCAAATTTATAATTCCCAACCCCTTCAGACATAGGGAAGTGGTGCACAGGGCTCCCCTGCTCATCAGTCCTACAGCAGCATTGTGCTGCTGTGTCAGTGAGCCCCTGTCCCCATGGGCAGTCACTAGCAGTGGTGCAGTGGGTCCCATTCACCCCCCAGTTGGTCCCTTTTACCCCCCTACTGGGTCCCATTCATCCCCTCCTTCAGTCCAGGGTGTGAAGCTGTTCATGGGGGAGGAAATCTGCTGAGGTTTCCAGATCAGAGACAGTTAAGGATGTGAGACAGTGTCAGAAACTGTGTTTATAGCCTCAAAAGGATAAAATCTCCTTTCCCCCAAGGCAGGAGGATCTGCTCTCATTTGTTTCCTTCATTCTTTGCCACCTGACAACTGGAAAAATCCTGCAGCAGGTTTGGGCTTAGGGAGGGTGTCCAATTGTTGTGGTTTTGAGGAGCTGGTTGCTGCCAAATGCTCACCTAACAATAGATCGGCTCTTCTGTGCTGCAGGAATAACAGGAGTTGAGGATATTTCTGCTGCTTTGTGTCTGATTGTACGTAGTCTGGCTCCAGCTGTGCTCTGCCAGGAATGAAATCCTTTGGAGTTCTCCTGCAGTTTGATTATTTTTCTTCTTTTTTTTTTGACTCTTTTTATTAAGCCAGAAATCAAATGCTAATGGATCTTTGTAATTCATTGAAAAAAAGAAGAAAAAAGCCTGAAGCCTTATTTTTGAAATTACTTATTTCTTTTTTCTTTTCATAAGCCTACTTGTAACAGGCAGGGTACAGAATGTTAGGCATAAGGAAACAGAATGAACTCCTGGAATACTGCACTTGAAAGGAACCTGCTCCTTCCCTCCTGCCTGTGGGCACAGGATGACCACCAGGGAGCTGGAGCATGGTTAGGTGCCAGCAGAGTGCCCCTGCCCTGCACCAAACCACAGCCACCACTGGGCTGAGCTGACATTTTCCCACCTGCTTCAGAGGGAAGCTCAGCTCTTGTCTGATGAAGCTTCCCCTGGAGCTATTTAGAGCTCAGCCTTCTGTCTCTTCATCTGATTGTGACTTTGAGATGGGGATCTCAGCACCTCCCAGAACCGGATTTATCCTCAGAACCTCACTTCAGATTCTCCAGTTATTTTTGCAGCTTAGAATCTCAGCATGGTGAGGGTTGGAAGGGAGCTCTGGAGATCAGAGTCCAAACCCCTGCCAGAGCAGGGGCATCCAGGGCAGCCCACACAGGAACAGATGCAGGTGGGTTGGAAAGTCTCCAGAGGAGACTCCACAGCCTCTCTGGGCAGCCTGGGCCAGGCTCTGCCACCTCACACTGAAGAAGTTCCTCCTAATGTTAAGGTGGAACCTTCTCTGCTCCAGTTGATCCCCATTGCTCCTTGTCCTGTTGCCGGGCACTCCAGAAGAAATTGGCCCCTTCCATCTGACCCCCACCCCTCAGATATTTATAGACATTAGTAAGATTCCTTCTCGGTTTTTTCTTCTCCCAGCCCCAGTTCCCTCAGTCTTTCTTCACAGATCATATGCTCCCTTAATCATCTGTCAAAATTTGCTGCAAAAAATTGTAACTGGTTGAGCAAAATATGTAGTTGGGACTTGGAGAGCAGCTTCACAGGGAAATTCCCCAAAATATGTGGGGTTTTTGGTTGGTTGGTTGGGTTTTCTTTTGTTTTTGTTTTTGTTTTTTATGCCACATTGATCACTCTTCCCATTTTCATGTCAAACAAACTGAAAGAAGCTGCAGTATTAGCATAGGAAGCAGGAGGTGCTGCTCTCCAATGGGGCTTCTGCCTTGTGTATTTTTTCTTTGAACCTTGTCAACCAGAGAGACATAAACCACAGATCTTTGGCAGCTAATTAAAGCCCCATCCCAGCCATTTCTGTCTGTCACCTTGGGCTGCTGGAAGCTTTGTTACCTCCTGCCAGTTTCCCCCCACCAAAATACATCTGTATGCATTGTTTTTGATCCTTTACACCTTGCACTGAGGCTGTTGGCACAAGTTGTGCAGGACTAGCAGGGTCAGGGCACCCTCACTGTCACCTGAAGGGTTCCCAGTTTCATGTGGCAGCACTGGACCAGAGCTGGAAGAAAGTGGGAGAAGCTGAAGGGAAATGCTGGAGTGTTTCATTACTAACTGAGAATCCTTTCTGTGTTCAGCCAGCTGAATTTATTTGAACATCTCATGATTCTGAAGAACTGGCCTGAGGTATTTGGGGAGTTATGTGCTATTTATGTATTTTTGAGTGTAAACCTCCTAATTATAATCAGGACAGCCAGCATAGATCAGGATATTCTCTGTGCTGCAGCACCATGAAGATAAATAATGCTGGACTGAACTGCAAAAGCAAGGGATGAAAGAGCTGTAAAAAAAACAGTGTTTGCAGAGCTGTGAAAAATCAGAAGTGGGGAAAGATGCCTGAGTGAGTCCCTAACAAATCCAAATGGAAAGAAGATCTGTATTTGTTTTGTCCCCTGCTCCCCCCTGGGTATCATCCAACGTGGAGGCAGACAAGCTATTTGACAAGTAAAGTGGGGTGAGGGAGGTTAAGTGAGAGAATAAGCACAGGAGCAGCCTTTTAGTTTGTTAAAACAGATTGTTCCTTCAGTTGCCTGCGACACAGAGAGAAGCACATTTCCATTTCTCCCTGCCTGCAGAAGGAGATGCCTTGACAGCTCCTCAGATGTCTTCCAAGATGTCAAATGTGCTGTTGATTCTGCAGCAGAACAATGGAAATTGCACTGTGGATATGTATGTGGAGTGAGCTTTGGGTATATAAACCCCATTCATCCTTGGCACTGTCTGTGCTCCAGCATTGCCTTCAGATTCCAGTAATCTACAGGAAGAAATGGCAATTTTCCACTTGTGATCTTGTTTTGTTGGTTTTTTTTCCTCACCTTCACAGAAAATGAAGGAGTATCTGGAAGGCAGGAACCTGATCACAAAGCTCCAAGCCAAACACGACCTCCTACAGAAGACCCTGGGAGAAAGTGAGTCCAGGGCCCTGCTCATCACTGCTTAATTAGCCAGGCTATTGCACTTATTTAATTAGCTGAGTGTAACAGTCCTGGGGTCACTGATGTCAAGTGGACACACTCACTTTTAGGAATTTATGGATGGAGAAACCAAGTGACCAGGGGGGAGGTTGATGAAGGCTGGAAGGAGGATGCTTAACGAGTCACTGATGTGCATCACTGGTTTGTTAAATCAGTGCCCACTGGACCATCCTGCCTCTCCCCAAACACCCTCTGCTGCTCACTTCACAACCTGGAGTGGGGCAAAACCTTGTGATTGACAGTTCACTGCTCAGTTGAGGGGTATTGCCTTGTAAGACTGCTCAGAAGTTTCAGTTGAATGGTAGTTCAGCTGCTTCTCACCTCTGTGGGTTCAATCCAGACCAAACTATTTGAGCACAGGCTTTTATTAGGAGAATAACAAACAAATTTTGGAGCATGTCAAATACTCTGCCTGTCTAGAGGGCAATAGTCAAGGGGCAGCAGCCAGAACTGAACATGCATCTGCTGTTTGTGTCAGAACAAAGGGAGATTTCTTTCCCTTCATGGTATGGGCAAATCCTGTTGGCCAAACAGACTTCCACTATGCATCCAAGTTTCCATAGAAACCTGTCTGCCTCGTGTTTGCAGAGGAGAAGGTTTTAACAGTCTAAATGTCAGGTCAAAAAAAAAAGGCTCAACGCTTTCCTGCTTTTCTGTGCTGGAGCACGGGCTGTGTTTTGATATGTAACTGAACTGGACTCCCCACAGTTTATGGTGTGCAAATCTTCTGAATGAAAACTTAACCAGCATGTGGGCTTTGAAGTGCTTTGCTGCTTTTGGTTTAAAAATGCACTATAAAAATCAAATACTCATTGGTACAGTAATTAAGGGTCTAGCAGCCTCAAGCCACTAGAAGGTAAGGGGAAGGATGTTGCCAAGAGTTTTGAGCTTCAAGTTGCTCATCTCTTCAGCTGTCCTGTGGCAAGGGTGGGTGAAGCTAAAGATCTCTGTCCTTAGGGTATTTTTTTCTGCCCCTAATATCTCCAAATGACACCCGTGCTGCCCCTGTGACTAATCACATTCCTGGATCATAGCTGACCTCTTCATTCCTAGACCTATTTCCTCTTAACCTGCCTGCCCCTTGAACCCATCTCAAGCTGTGATGGGGGGGAGGAAAAGAGGAGGAAATGAAATGTGATTTCTGCATTGCTATGTAGATTTAAAGGCTGCTTCTGTTTTCTCCTGATTGCTTTGCAAACCAGAGCTTTCTTCCTGGCTCAGTGAAGGGACCCAGTGTGTGTCAGGGTGAGCTCCAGCAGCTTCAGGGGAAAAAAAAAAACAACCCGTCATTTGAGAGATCAAAAGGAGCTGAGAAAGGGAGGCCCATTTCATCTCCAAAACCACATTAGCAGGTTAATGGTACAAACTGGGGACCGTGCCTAGACTCATCCATAAAATGTCACTTAATTGGGAAATGGGCAAATAAAATTTCCCTTCACAAGTCCCCAGAGCACCCTTAGGAGCTTTGCTGACAAACGTGTGTTCAGCTGCATGCCTCCACTCCCTGGGAAATTCAGGGGTTTCTTACAATTCCTCTTCTTCTTTGCTCCATCCTCAGGTGACATTTATTAGTCCTCTTGCAAATTGCCTTAATCTAAAGATGACAAGTTCAGTAATAAAAATAGCAGCAAGTCTTCCTATCTACAAGTCATTATGTCCCTGACTACTGGAGACATTTGTCACCCTAATGTAGGAGCCCCTTGATGTTGCCACAGCCATGTAATTTATATATATGAATATTCCATGATGGAAATGGGACAGATGGCTGGAAACTCTGCCTCAAAATAACATTTTCATGTAAATTATGCACTGTTTTGGCTTTACGTGGGGAGAGGAAAGTGGCTATCAGGATGTGCTCAGCTAATTGTCAACCCTCAGCAATTAGACATTTCCCTCATCCCTTCTTCCATCTCCCCAGGAGCAGGATGATGACTGTTGGGAAGGTGGGTTTTCAGTGGCTGGAAATCAGGAGGGATTCACTGATGTTGATCTACACCAGCAGAAAGATCTGGCCTGGACAATTCCCAAGGGCACACATTAGTTCCCTGGTCTCCCTTGCTTCTTGTGCTGCTTCATGGTGCTGTCTGCATTAGGAGCTCTTCCCCTGGCTGCTTCCCAGTCAATGGAAAGGGTTTAGAAATGTGTTTGTGGAAAATTAGATGTCTGGCTCCCAGAGCAGCCCAGTGCCAGCACATCCAGGCTGTGGGCTAACAAATCTCTGAGTGTTTTCAATCTTACTAAGTGGCTTCACAAAGTCCAATCTCTTGCCCCACCAATTCCCCTGGGAGGGGAGGAGGGAGGGAGAGGTTGACAAGCTTGGGTTTTTTTGGCAGCAGAACTCCGCAATTAGAGAGCACAGAGATTTCCAAAAACAATGCTTTCCAAAGACAGAGTCCCCAGGCAGCCCGAGCTGTTCACTTCGTTCCCTGCCCAGCCATAGCAGGGCTGTGCTGCCTGGGATGGGCTGCAGTGGCCTACTGGCACCATCCAGCCCCCCCCAGCCACCCCTTCCATCCCCAGTGGATTATTTTTTCCTTTGTCTCCTTCCCAAACTGGCTTTCTGAAGCTGTTGAAAAGTATTTTCCTCTTCCTCTCTCCGAACACTGGATTTCTTTGTCTTAACAGGTCAACGGACTGACTGCTCCCTTGCCAGGTAGGTGTGACATCATTTTTTTTAAGGAGAATCTGATGCAGATTGGTCATTTTAAGCAGTTCCTGACAGGATATGTATCTATTAGAAAAGTTATGTTCATTTAGCTAATACATAAACAAATTCCTGCTAGTGAATGTGGCTTTAAATGCCTTCACTGCCACTTGTTTGGGTGCCAGGTGGTGGCACAGCTTGTACCAGTGCCCAGTAACCTCTGCTCAGCTGAGTGACACCTCTTGGGGTGGTTAGACATTGGAATGGGCTGCCCAGGGAGGTGGTTGAGTCCCCATCCCTGGAAGTGTTTAAGAGCCGTGTGGATGTGGTGCTGGGGGACATGGGTTAGGGACCCTGGCAGTGTAGGGTTAGTGGTTGGACTCGATGATCTTAAAGGTCTCTTCCAACCAAATGATTCCATGGTTCTTTCTTGTGAGGCTGTGCCTGCTTAACCACCTCTCCTTGCCTGGTGTGGCCAGACACCTGCTGGCAGAGCTACCTCTTGTAACAGGCTGGGAAATTGGGGTTAAAAATCTCAAAGAAGGAAAAAAAGAAGAGGTGGATATAGGGAAATCTTCCACTTTTTCTTGCCTTGCTGCATTTAATCCAGATCAGGAAGGGGACAGGCAGGTGTGTTCATAACCACATCTGTGTTTCTGTGAGGGAGGTAGCTCTGTGACTCCGTGGGGTTTATCCACGTGGGTGGTGGATGAAGCTGAGTGGCATCAGTCAGAAAACTTCATCCCATTGATGCCTTCAGCTCTGCTCCCAGACCCCCTGGACTGCAGCATCAGGGAGGTGGTGGAGAGTAAACATTCCATTAATAATGAGGAGCAATCCCAGAACCATAACCAAGCTGCTCCTGATGGGGTTTGTATAAAACATCACAAATCTCCAGCCCCAAATGGATGGATTCACGAGGAGCTGGAGCAGGGGCTGTGCATCATTCTGCCCTGCTAACAAAAGGAAGGTGATTCCCACTGATCTGGAGTCATTACTACTTTTCACATTCCTTACAGCAAAGCAAAGCTGACAGGTCCTAATTAGAGCCTGACATCTGTAATAATAAAATATTATTCATCATGAAAGAATTTTAAATATCAAAGAATCATTGCTGCTAATAGTTTAACATAGGCCTTATTGTCTGTGACAGCCCATGGAATCTCATTGCTTTTTTTTTTTTCCTTTTCAGTGTTTTTGATTTTTATAAAAGGAATTTCCCCTGAATTAGCATATTGTACAGTCTTTTTAAAAAATTACTCTTCTAATCACCTTATTTATAGTTCAGCAGCCATCTGCCCTAGCAGGGAATTGGCTTGAATCATACATCAGGGCCTCTCTACTATTATCTTTCATGCTTCAGTATTTTTTTGCAAGAAACTAAAGGAATTTTAAACCCCAGTAATAAATTCTGAGGGGGAAAAAAAACCCTGGGCAAAGCAAAGCTGCTTCCTATTTTGTTACACCTCACATCTACCCACTGAAATAAATGAGACTGTGGTGGTTGATGATGGAGAAGCTTAGCCTGGCTAGGGAGTGCTGGTGTTTGAGGGGGTGAGGGTGTATTTATTTATTTGAAGTCTTCCCAGAAAGGATCATAAGGGATCATAAGGACCCTGCAGTGGCAGCTGCTGGCAGCCCAGCAGGACCCAGGCTCTCCCACCTGCTTCCCCCACCCCAGCCTGGGGTTTAGAACCAGCTCCACCTTCCACGAGGAGCCCTGTAGAGCAGATTTCCATCTGGTGGGAATGAAAATGTCCAGGGTAATCTTCTGTCAGAGCAGTGGGACTCCCTTGTGGCTCTTTGAGGATTTTTTAGGGGTTTTTTTAAGTCATTTAAAATCTTGCCCAAGCTCCAGCTGAATGAGTTGTTCTGATGACTTGAGTATCTGGCTCCTTCCCTGCTGCAAAGCACGCCTGGTTTGGAATACAGAATCATCACAGAATGTTAGGGGTTGGAAGAAGGAGCCAACCTGGAGATGGTAGAGGATTATCCTGACTTTTCTATTTGTTTTTCCCTCCTGCACCAATGGGTGGCTCTGATCTCCTCAGTGGCAGGCGCAGCTCCACCATAAGGAAGCAGGTAATAAACATTTCCCTAATCCATGTGTGTGTGTGTGGATGGAAAACAGGAATGTGTTTTTTTTTATCCCTCCCTCCCTCCCATGGACCTTGTCAGTCGTGTTTGAGTGGAACTGGGATCTGCTTCTTAGGTCACTGAAATTAATAAACCCCAGAGCCCCAGCCTGGGTTCATTTTCTGTCACAAAATTTCAAGCATCATTTTCTTCTGTGCTTTGACAGACCTGGAACCAAAAATGCCAAACAGCCTTGAGCTGTCTGCTCTGTCATGCTTTATGGGTTTCATTTTCATTTGTTTCTTTGTCCTCTTTCCCTTTATTTTTCAGTGGCATCCCACTGCAGAGCTATTAAACCAGGAACTGTGCCTTCTTTTAATAAAGACAACAGCCATGCTTTGTTCCTGGCTGTGGTTGATAATCTGTTATTTTTTTAGTACCTTATGAGCTAAAATGTGTTCCTTTGAGATAGGAAATAACCCAAAATATTTCCTATTCATACTGTAAAGACAAAATCTGGCTTGGAATTTGGTTTCCTCCAGTCTGTCTTGGGTTGCTGTTTTGTAGTTCATAGGATCTCTGCATGTTGAAAATAAAGTAAAAAGAAAATTATGGGTTTGTGCAAAGTCAAACCTTTCTGATTTTCTGAGCTGAATTGTTCCTTTATTTATGCTTTAAAAAATGGTCCTTCCCTGGGCTGAAAATGGAAGTGTGTGTGTGTGTGTGTGTGTCTTGGTTGCCATTTTCACATGTAGGTTTGGAGGTGTCTCAGAAGCATATTCTGAATTGAATCTCTGATTTGGAAACTGAAATTAAAAGCTAATCAATTCACAAACCCTCACAGTGACCTGCAGGAAATCACCTGCCTGTGGTTTTAATGTTGGGTGGTGTTTTTTTTTTTATTGTAAGCTCACTGTTTAAAATAAAAGTGCTCTGAGAGTTTTAATCTCTTCTGAGGAACCCAGAAAATCAGCTTCTCCTGAGTTCTTCCTGACAAACTCAAAAAGAAATCTGGGGGATTATAATGCTGTTTGGATGATTATTAATAAAATATGGCCTTAGGGGCTGGCTGAGTGGCAGACTGGCTTCTGAAGTGTTCTTAATTGGTTGGTGCTGTTCTGTACAACTTAGAGAAAACTGGTTTTTACTGGATGTGGCTAATTAGGAGATAAATTCTTGTCACTGTGACCAAGTTCTGTGACATATTAATAAACAACAAGAACAAAAGGTTGCAACCTAAACAGGTCAGGAAAAGGGTTGAACTATTTTTTAAAATATAAATATATATACACATATATAATTTTCTTTTTGAGCAGAGGAAATGTGATACTGCAACAGCCCAACCAGTGAGCATTTTGCTGTAAATGAGAGGCTGTCCAGAAAGGCTGGAGAAGAGGCTTCACACAAATGGAAACTCTGAGGTTTTAATTGCATCATCGTTTTAATCACTGGCATCTGACCTTAAGCAGACTGCAGCACTTCTGTTGCTGAGTTGCTGTTCCCCAAAAGGGGAGGAAGAAGTGCAGACACTGCAGAAATTCAGGTGTCTGAGGGGTGATCCTGGGGAGTAGAGACCAGGGAAGTGTCAAGGCTCATTTCCAGGCTGAAAATCTCAGGGAGATTGAGCTGGAAACTGTCAGGCTGGAAGATTTTACTGTGTTTGCACCTTGGATTCATGAGAGTGTTTTCCACAAGCAGGTACCTGTGTGGTGCACCTTGTTTAATGATTGGCACCTACATCAGCAGGGCACTGAGGTGCTGCTTACTAGACACATTTGGAACTGCTTGGGAGCAGAATGTGGCAGAGGAGAGGACAAACTTGCTTTCCATTATTTTTCTTTGTCTCCCCCTCTCCACTTCTACCATCCCTCCACCTTCTGACTGCTTTCATTTCCATTTCTCCTTGTGCAGGATTCCTCCCAAGCCATTCCCCTGGTTGTGGAGAGCTGCATAAGATTCATTAGCAGACATGGTGAGTGGATGAGCAAAAGTGCCCTGGGATGTTTCTATCACATGAGTGGTGATGTAGAAGCCTTCTGAGAAGTGCTCAAAGTAGCTCAGTGCTCGTGCAGAGGAGTCCTGGAGGCTGTGATGAGAAGAAAGTCACTCTGATTTTTTTTGCTGTGGTGTTGGTGTTGGGTCTGTGATCAATTCCAAAGCACTGACCTTGCCAACGTTGCTGCAGTGAGATGATTTATACTCGTTTCAAAGGTTAACTTCACAGCCTTGATTGCTGACAAATGTTTTACATGGTTATTGTCATTTGTTTTCATTTTTAATCAATAGCATTTGTTACTAGCACGTGAACCAGCTGTTAATTGCAATGTATGTAAAGAGGTTGAATTTATCTTCATTAACCAAGACACAGTCTGAGAGTAGCTTCTGGTTCATTTTCCTTCTTTAATTACATCTTAGAAACTATAATCTAGAGTCCCTTTCTCATCATCACTTAGTGAGCCAAGTGCTATCATCCTGCATTAAGGCTATGCTTAGAATCATAGAATGGTCGGGGTTGGAAGGGATCTTAAAGCTCATCCAGTTCCACCCCCCTGCCCATGGCAGGGACACCTCCCACCAGAGCAGGTTGCTCAGAGCCCCATCCAGCCTGGCCTGAGAAACTGCCAAGGATGGGGCTGCCCCCACCTCTCTGGGCACCCTGGGCCAGGGTCTCTCCACCCTCCTGGAGAAGAAATTCTTCCTCATTTCTGGTCTGAATCCACCCAGCTCTAGTTTTAATCCAACCCTTCCAGTGCTGTCACTACCCAACAGCCTAAAAAGTCCCTCCCCAGCTTTCCTGGAGCCCCTCAGATCCTGGTGGCACACTGGAACATCTCACCTCTCTGAGAATTGGTTTGCATGATGCTGCTAATGCTTAATGTTTTAGCAGGGATGTCTTACAGCAAGTATCCAACCCCCTAGCCAGCAGCTCGTGCTGGGGTAATTAAACACTTCCATTGCTATTGCCTGGTTTGCTCTGGGCCTTTATTTTGCCTCTTGCAAAACAAACTGCTTCCTTCTGGAACTAGTTGTATTTCACTCTTGGCTGATAACACTCTTAGTTTATGACTTGTTCTGGGTTGTAAAATCCCTTGGAGATCCTGCTGGGTAAAAGATAACACACGTGGCTGTTACAACTCAATTATTCTGGCAGTTTATGAGGAAGGGTTAATATTTTTTTCCTCCATGTGCTGAGTTTTTCCATGTTGTGGACATAAAAGAAGGCTCTTTAAAGAGCAGACTTTTGCCCATGTTGCATACATATATATGCTGTAGCTGATGAAGGTGACAATTTATCTCATTGTTACCAACATCTCTTGTTGTCTCACAGGTTTGCAGCATGAAGGAATATTCAGAGTGTCTGGGTCACAAGTCGAAGTGAATGACATTAAAAATGCATTTGAGAGAGGTAAGGAAGAGCCACTCCAGTCCAGAATGATTGCCCAACCTATGAATTACTTTAAATGTTCTGAAACCTCCTGGTTTTGACTGCAACCTGCTGTATTTTTGTGTTTCCTGAGTCTAACCCAAACACCTCCCTAGTGCTCATTAACCTCAAATACTCGGTGTTCTGCTTTATATCTTGTAGAGTGTCTGTAGAATCAGAATTCAGAATTCAATCTTCTCTCATCTCTGATAGCTTATTGATTGCTTGTAACACTGAAGGATATAGAGAATTTCATTATTGGGTCTAACTGCGTTTTCCCTCCCCTCTCTCCTGAGCTCTTTGTGAATAGGCTGTCTGCTGGAGGGTGGAATTGTCTGGTTTCCATGTTCTTGAGGCACAGCTTGGCTGCACTTATTCTAAATATCAGAGGGTACATTTCAAGATGCTGTTAATTTGACATAGCTTTTAATAGATTTGATTTCCTGTGTGAAGAACCATTCTGTACAGAGGCAGAGAGAGGCTTGGAGTCTCCTGACTCATCAGCTTCTAGCTGGGCTGAGCAGGTTCAGAAGAGCTGGCTCTTCAGGCAGTCTGTGCAGCTCATCTCCCCAGGCTCAGCTGGGTCACCACCACCAACAGGGCTCATGTTAATTCCCTGACTACATCCCTCTAAAAAAAACACAGTTTGTGTGCTTCAGTGTTGGATGAGAGACAAGCAGTAATCAACTGGGGACAGCAAGGTTATTCTGCTTTTGGGAAGAGAGAAGTTGAATGCATGACATGTGTGAAATGTGTCACCTAATTTCACCTGCCTTCATCTCTATCTACCTGAGAATTACAATCCCTTGAGAGCAGAGGAAGCAGAAATGTGTTTCATAGGCTGCAGGTAAAGGCTCCATACCAGAATCAGACCCTTTTTTTTTTTAACATAAAGGAAATACCAGTTAACTTTGGAGAGAGAACCAGTTATTGCAGCACTAACATGCAGTCATAAAAAAGTGATTATTTATTTTGTGTGTGTGTTTGTCTCAGTGCAGCAGATGATGTACAGAACTGACAAAGCAAACAGTGATGTCTCTGCAGTTTATTACTTCACCCAGAACCCTGGGTGGCAGTTAATATCCAGGATAATGCTCTGGTTTGGAGTGGCCCATTTGTTATCCTGTGTGTGACTAAGATAATAGGCAAGCTTTGGTAATTTCAGTCACATAATGGATATATATAGCTTGGGTTTGAGGATTGCCCCATCATTAAATCTAATTATAGCTGAGAGGGACTTTTCCCTGGGGAACAACTTCTTAAGTGGGCATCCTTTCTTTTGTAATCCAGACAAACTGTGGTGTATTTGCAGTGACAAATTGCCCCAGAAACACTCTCCGCCTCCCTGCCAGTTCATCATAAGGTGTCTGTGTCCTGCTGAGCCAAGCATAGGATGCTCTGTGTATCCAGTGGATCCACCTTGGCTTTGGTTCCCAGCGGGAGTGAAGTGGTGAATATTCACCTCCACATTGAAGGTCCAAAATACCCTGAGCACAGAGCCTGGAGGTGCTGCTGCTGCTCTAGAAACAACCCCATGCTCTGTGGGGAAAGAGCTGGGCACTCCAGTGTCAAGACTGGGATCTGCTTGGTCCAGATTCCCTGGGATTGCTGGCAGAGGCTGCCCTGCTCCATTTCAGTCCACAGGAGAGACCTGTGGCTGCCTCACACTGCTAGTGGTGCAGCTGGAGCAGGTGGGATGAACTTGATGCTGCATAAATCCTTTTCTGAGGTGCATCTCAGAGTTTTTCTGATTTTCCTTACCTGCTTTTCTTTGCTTGTCACAAAAGGGGAAGATCCATTGGCTGGGGACCAGAATGATCATGACATGGATTCAATAGCAGGAGTTCTGAAGCTCTATTTCCGAGGGCTGGAGCACCCTCTCTTCCCCAAGGATATCTTTCATGACCTGATTGCCTGTGTCAGTAAGTATTTGAAGACCAGAAAAGAAACAGAATTAATTCTTCCCATCTCCCACTTTTCTCTCTTCCAACCCTTCTTTTTCTCCTGTCTCCCAAATAAGCTCTTTGTGGTTGCTTTGGTTGGGTTTGTGTTGCACTGGTCTCCTCAGCTCTATCCGGCAGAAGCTGGGCAGTTCCCTGGGCACAGCCAGCCTTATTCTGATAGCAATTTTTAAATGAATGAGCAAGGAGCTGGAAATGAACAGATTTTTAGGGCTGTGTTGGGGATTTTTCACAACAGGATGCTTTAAAAAGACAATTCAACAAAAAAACTCCACTTCCCTCTCAGAAGCAGGGATTGCCCCGTGTGCTTTCCCTGGATAACACAGTGCCAGTGTGGTTGCTGCTGTGCCTCTCCATCCTCCCTTTGGCTAGCAAGGTAGTTGTCATTAGACTTTTTACCTTCATATCCTCCTCTGCAAGAATATCAGTGGTGAGGGCAATCCCAGTACAGTTATCAATGTTTTGGATGGTTTCTGAAGGTGGTTCTGGGAGGCAGAGAGCTGTTTGTGGTTTTCTTGTATGTGACCAACCTAATTTTAAATGGCCTGGCTATTGCCCTGCCCTTCAGAGTCAAAGAATGATTCTATTGTCCAAGCAGTGAAACAGCCTTTGCAGTGGCAGCCTTTGAAGTAAAGCAGAAGATAACTGCTGCTAAAATGCCTCGTGGTTTCCTCCTCTTGATAAATGCATTTGCAGAGCTGAGTTCCCATTATATGAAAAGAAAAATCTGCCTCCAAATAAATTCTCCCTCCTGAGATGATTTCTGCTGCCCACTGGTTTCTCAGTGGGCTGCTGCACACAGAGCTTTTTGCCTCACCCTTTAACTATGTTAATTTTCCTTTGAGTGCTACACAGCTTCTTTCTCAAACACCCACCTTTCTCAGCTAACTTGAATGAGCTGTTGTGCCAGAACTACTGAGACAGATGACATCAAGAGCTCCCACACTGGGAAGGACCTTGCAGTGAAAGTCTGTCGTGTTCAGGGACCTTCACTGCCAGAGGTTTCACCAGCAGGTTCTGCAGCCTTTGCAGTCCCCTGAGGAGCCTCCTGCTGCTCCTCTGCTGTCTGCCTTTCTTAGGGGTTTTGCCCAGGATCCATCACACCCCACTGGTTGTTTGTGGACTCCCTGGCAGGCTGTGGGTGTGGTGATAGGGTGACTCTGCTGTCCTTTCTTCCTTTCAGCCATGGATAACTTACAGGAGAGAGCGCTCCACATCCGCAAGGTGCTGCTGAACCTGCCCAAGGCCACTCTGATTGTCATGAGATACCTCTTTGCTTTCCTCAACCAGTGAGTATCCTTGAGAGCACCATGGCCCTGCTCTAGGACTTGGTGTGAATGTGATAAATGGCAGAACCAGCCTTAACCCTCTGGAAATGCCACCAGGGTCTCATTTCCCACCCAGACCCAGCACATCCCTGTCCCAGCTGATCAGCTGTAAAGGACAGAAAGCCCAAGGCAAACCTTCCCAGCTCAGCTGTGTGTCTCTAGCAGATGATGATGATTTCTGCTCTTAACCCTCCTCCCCACTTCTGTCTCTTGCAGTTTATCTCAGTTCAGTGAGGAGAACATGATGGATCCCTACAATTTGGCCATCTGCTTTGGGCCAACACTGATGTCTGTGCCTGAAGGTCATGATCAGGTCTCTTGCCAAGCTCATGTCAATGAACTGATCAAAACCATCATCATCCAACATGAGAACATCTTTCCAGGACCGAGGGAGCTGGAGGGTCCAGTCTATAGCCGAGGTGGAAACACAGAGGATTACTGGTATGAGAAATACTACTGAGGAGAAAATGAATGGGTGGATGTTAATTTACAGATCAGACGCTACAGTCCTGCCTTCTCCATTGTATAATTCTGGATTGGAGCATCTGGCCCAGCCTTTCAAAAATATGTTTTAAGGAAGAGAAGATGACTCTGGTATCTCTGGAGAGTCATCAACTTAAAAGAAATAAGCTGGTAGAAAGTAGCTATTCAGCTGTCAGACCTGGCTCACATTGGAGGGCAAGGTTGTGTAGGGATTTTCTTGAACATTCTTTTTCTGCCAAAACCAATCTTTTTTTTCTCTTTTTTTTTTTGATGGCTTTGTTTTGGATTTTGTGGGGTTTTTTGGTTTGGTTTGGTTCGGCTTTTCTTCCTCCTGCCTTGACTTTTTTTTCCCCCGTTCTTCTTTATTTCTCCTCTCCTGCTTGTCTGTAGTGCCTTTGCTTCAGACTCAGGGGTCACTTGCAAATGAACCTAGAAAGCTGTGGCACGGTTTAATTTTCAGGGCAGCACGGATGGTGGGGGAGGGAAGAGGGAGGAATGCAAAAATCACCATTTCCATCCAGCTTAAAGCTCAGGAGGCCCAGCCTCGTGTTCAGTCTGAGAGCCACATCTGGAAACAATTCAGCCAGAGCGGCTCCTGTCATCTGGGGTGGAAGGTTGGGGAGTGGGGGAAGGAAAGGAGGTGTTTTCTTTCCTACTGGCCAAGCTCATCTCTCCCTCTGAAAACCAGGAATGTTAAATTGTGTCCTGCTTCTCCCCCTTGCTCCTTTCTTCCTCCAGTGACCCAGGAATTCAAACCATTATTTTCATCTACTCAAATAAATGATGGTTTTTTAAACAAAGTCACTCTGGTGACAGAGCCACCCTTATTTTCCTGACCTGGTCCAGAGGAGCTTGAGCCATGGGCTGGCTCCAGGTCTGTGTGGTGAGGGAAGGCTCCTCTGCAGCCAC
Organism: Ceyx melanurus; assembly: GCA_024611195.1. Lineage (NCBI taxonomy): Eukaryota > Metazoa > Chordata > Aves > Coraciiformes > Alcedinidae > Ceyx > Ceyx melanurus. Next base: position 83,566 of record JANHGL010018355.1, read on the forward strand.
TGCTGTGCACGGGATGCTCGCCAGAGCCTCGCTGGGAAATTCTCTGCTTTGGACTCCTCACTCTGATGTTTTTAGCTGATGTTCATTGCGAAAGAGCCATAGAATCATAGAAAGGTCGAGGTTGGAAGGGACCTCTGGAGATCATGGAGTACAACCCCCCCTGCCAGAGCAGGGGCACCCAGGGCAGGTCGCACAGGAACAGATCCAGGTGGGGTTGGAAAGTGTCAAGAGGAGGAGATTCCACAACCCAAAAAAGGACCACAAAGAATCTTTATGATCTTAAGGAAACGCATTAACTTTGACAGGAGGCTTTGTCCCCTAAGAAGGTACTAGAAATGGGAAGTGTTTCATGTGCTTGGAGTGGGTGACACCTCACACAAGTGTGTAGGAGGCTAAACCTCCTGGAGAGTAACACCCATTTTCTGAAGGCATTTGGTTTGTATTCACTGCCCTTCCCAGCCACCCTCACCTGACACCCTATCAAGCAGAGAAAGGTAGAAGCAAGCAAGGGAACCTGCTTAAAGCCAGGGAGAGGCATCTGTTTCCTATTCCAGCCTTCTCATAGCCCTGGTATTTAGGTAGCTGTTCGTTAGCCCAGAGGGCTCCGTGCCACAGAGCGTGCGAGCAGCAAAGTGACTCCTCATCCTCCATCAGATCCACTGGGGTCTGGATCCTGCTGTCTGTGATCTCCCAGTGCCACTGTGCTGGGCTGTCTTCACACTGGGGGACTGGCAGACAGTGCTGTGGCACAGTGGCTGCCCAGGCTCGCTGCTGTGTGCTCTAGCCCTGCTCTCTTGCTGCGATCTCTGCTCGCTTCCAGTCGGCAGCTGCCCAGGATTTGTTCAACGGCTCACAGAGGGCAGGGTGAGGTTCAGAGTTTGACATTCAGAGCTGTGCCATGGGCATGGTTGAAATCCTACCTTGGAGTCGAGCCTGGGACCGTGCTGTGTCTGTCTGTCCAGCTGAGGCAGCAGGGGGAGGGGCTGAGCCCTGCACACCCTCGGGAGGGGCTGGAGGATGCTCCTCTGCTCATGGATTTATTGCCTGCACCCTCAGAGCCCTGGGGGGCAAACCCAGCAGTTCCCAGGGGTGCCAGAGGCTGAGTCTGCAGCGAGGACAGGGTTTCTTGGTGGGAAGTGCTGTTGGAAGCAGGGGTAGGAAGAGGCAGGTGGGCTCTGTGCAGGGCTTAGATCCTCGACGTTGGCCACGCGCGACGTTACTTCACTGTCTGAGTGAAACTTTAGCCCTCGGTGCCAAGCTCCTCCTGGGATCTCCAGCTGGCTTCAGGATTTTTTTTTGCTGTAAACCTGATTAAGTAGCAGAAAAGCTCTGCAAAGGATGGGGAAGGTTGACTCCTGAGGTACTGACTCAAGATGGTGGGGCAGCTTCGTGTCCCGGGGCTGAAGCATAATGAGACACCAGAATAGTTCCAACTTTTTACCCCTTCTCCTTTTCCTTTTTTTTTCCCTCTCCTTTAGAAGGCTACAGGAGGTAGATTAAGAAAAGGGAGAGCACTTCACACTCACAAACACTTTAGTCATTGCAAGGTCAAAATAAGGGATGAAGTTGCTACAGTGTGAAGAGACTTAAAATCCCCTTTAATGAGTGACAGTGGGAGAGTGAGGGCAGCAAATGGGTTTTGTCTTGAGCAACAGAGTCTGGTCAGATGAGGAGTGGGCACTTTCTTCCTCCCAAGATGAGCAGGCAGGGAAGCAGGCAGGGGAAGCCAGCAGGGAGGCAGGCAGGGCTGTCAGGGAGGGAGGCAGGCAAGGCTGGCAGGGAAGCAGGCAGGGCTGGCAGGGAGGGAGGCAGGCAGGGGAGGGAGGCAGCACTGCCAGCTGGCAGCAGGTCTGCAGAGCTGCTTGGGAGAGGCAGTGGATCCTCTTCCAGTTTCCTTTCTGCTCCTGTCCTGAGGGAACCACTCGTGGAGCTGCTGACAAAAACATAACCTTTGGTGGCCACTTGTTGTCTATTGATCCTTCCAAAGCTTTTCTCCATACAAAACATCAATGAGAGCTCTTGATGGTTTGGATGCTCTGTAAATAAGAGATTCCAGGCAATTAATCTGGCAGTGGGAGTCATTCAGTGAAACAAATGGGGCAGTTTGAGATTGTGATGAAAGGAAAGAAGGGAGATGACAAACTCAGACCTGGAAATACCATTATGAATTGAAAACTGATTTCCCCCAGGAAGTGGCAGCTATCTCATCTGTCATCTAATGAGCTAATTAAAGCAGAGGAGAATACAGCCAAGGGAGTAATTCTGGCATGGCAGAGAGGAGTTAGACCCAGCATGCCACTGCTGTCTGGCTTCTAAGCATCTCCAGAGGTCTGAGTTACAAGATCTGAAGTTGGACTTTGCTGACAGCATACAAGAAGGTTAACAAAGATGTTTGGTTTGCTTGATCAAATAAGAACTTAGCTTGATTTTTAGCTACTGGGACTTCAGTATGTGGAAATGCATCCATGAAGTGCCTGTCACAGTGGAACCTGGATATTGACTCCTGATGTGGATGTTCCTAGTTATCTTTAGAGTGAACTGGATTTCTCCCTGTATAAAGACCTGTCTCTCTTTCCTTTTGTTGTAGTGAAAGTCCTCATGGAGAGAGAGCCTCCACAGAAGACTCTGTTCAAGATGTTACAGCTGAACACCACACCAGTGATGATGGTATGCAAAGCCCATTAACTCCTGGGTTAATTGGTGCAGCCTGCTGTGGGGCAGGCAGAGAAGGTAGTGCCTTGTCATTTGAGTTCAAAGGTAGATCCACAGTGGAGTTGAAATTGCAATAGTCCCTTGAAACATCCCACCCAGATATGATGCCAACAAGTGCAGAGTTATGGGGGCAACAGGGATCTATAGATTACCTGAATGTTTTTAAGTGTCCCTTCTTTTCAAGGGTATTCTACCTTAGCAGCAGGCCTGGGCACACTCCATGCTGCATGACTGAGCTCATCCCTATCCTAGAAGAACCCTAGAACTGGAAGTGTGGGGGAAAGCAGGGAGCCAAAGGCTGGATGTGTTTCAGCCTGTACTCCCTGCTGCCCCTGCCAGGCATTGCCACAGGTGGTAGCTTTGGCAAGGGGACTGTGAGCACCCAAAGCCCCAGTGGCTCTGCTTTAAGGAAGTGAGGAAAATCAACTCAAAACCTGTCTGTCTTCCAGTGAAGATGATTGTTCTGAAACAGGGATCCCCAGGATACTGACCAGTGTGCAAAGCAGACTGACCAAAGCAGGACAGAATATGGTTTGGGTTTGGCTTTTTTTTTCTTGGAGTTTGGCTCCTTGCAGTTGTCTAAGGAAGTTCTGTGGTGGTTTGACCTGTGATTAGGCTGGAAAGGTGGGAAGAAGGTAATATTCCTTTGAAATGGACTGACATCCTTTTTGAGATGGAGTTTAGAAGTTTGCTTGGTAGCTTTTCCACCTGCTCCACCTGCTTTTTGCTTCCTTTGCTCCAGCCAGCTTCCTAACAAACCTTTTCCATGGCATCCCCGTGCCCCTGCTGGCTTCACCATGTTCACACACCAGTAACAAAGGAAAGGATGTTGAGCACTGCTGGAAAGGCTGGAAAAGGTCATTAAGGCAGAGACTCCTCACCAAGGTTGTTGGGGAGGAAACACAAAAGCCTGTGGGGATGGAACAGGAGAGTTCTGGTGTTGAACAGTGTTCCTCCTGAAAAGTGTGAGCTTCTTAAAAATGCATGAAAACGTGTCCTTTTTGAGCTGGCACCTAAAGGAGGAGCAGTTTGATGAGAGGAAGCAAAGCTCATCCTCCATCAGGAAAGTTTGGATCTGGAGTGTAGGGTGACACACCATGGTGTGCTCTTCTTTCTGGGAGGGGATTTTCAGATCCCTTATGTGGCTGAGAGGGTGCAATGATGAGAAAATGAACAGTCAGAGATGAGAGGACAACATTTTACAGCCTCTGGAACTAGATTGCATGGGGCCCCTGAGCAAGGTAGAATTTGGAGGCACTTTGGATGGAGTTAGGCAACCTACATGGAATATTCCATAGGAAGCTTTTGGGAGGGAGTGTTTGGCACTGAAGCAGAGGAGGGAGCTGGGCCTGTATCTCTTTGAGGGAGCAGCAAGGTTTGATTAAGGAGTCTTGTGTCCTGATGGAGCTGTGCAGTGTCACACCTTGGGTCAGCAGGGCAGCCTGCAACTCTGCAGCTCAGTGGGATGGATGTTCTTGGGTTTTTCCTGATCCTTCAGTTGACTAAGCACTTGCTCCTTTAGCTCTTCCATGAGGCTGGCACTAGTTGTCCCAAAGCTTCATCCCAGTTGCCTTTCCCTAAACCTTAACAGAGGAGCTGGTTTTGGGGTGTGGGGAGAGGTCGTGTTCTGCAGAGGATCTGTGCCAGCCTCGCTACACGCCAGCTCGGGACAAGCTTAAGAGGTCAGAAGCTCTGAAAGATGAGCAGCTCTTACCTTCATTAAATTCTGGGTAGGATTAGAAAGATTTTCAGCTGCAGCTTTCCCAGCCAGGCTGTCAGACTGGCAGGGGTCATGGGTTGGCTTAGCCTCGTTGCTCAGTCCTCACACAGCTTTCCTCTCTGAGTAGGAAAAAGCTACTGGAAATTAGAGTCTAAAATCACTTTTCTGGATGAAAGCCAGAGTCCTAAAAAGCAAATTGGAAACATAAGAAACCTGAGTGCTGCACTTATCTGGAACAATAAACACTTCTTAATGAAACAGATGGAATTTACAAACCCACACTCCCCTTCCTAAATGGAGGGGGGACACCAAAAACCAGCATTATTGAGGTTTTTTTAGTGTTACCAAGAAACTGACTGTCAGTGTCCCACCCATGAGGGGACTCATGTGAGGCTGGCCCCGGGCTTACCTGGAACGTGGCATTTGATGCAGTTCTGGACTGTCCTGTTTAGCAGTAGAGGAATTAATTGGGGGGAGGGGTTGATGCAGCAGATCCTGTTGCCCTGGGTGCTCAGTCACTTTGTGCTGACTGTGGATGTTGACAGGGCTCCCTGGTGGGGGAAGCTCCTGCTCTGCTCTTGGGCTGTTTGATGAGGAGGTGGTACTGCGGCAGCAGCAGCTCAGATCTATTGACACTATATATTTTCACAAGCCCAGCTACTTGCCTGCCTTTGAGACCTAATTCTTGAGTGTATGCTCTCCCAAGGAGTCATTGTAAAAGCTGTGGCTCCTGTTCGGCCTTCCAGCCCTTTTTGCCTGGCTCTTGCACTGGAGAAGCTTCCTGTGATGCTGAGATGCTCTCGGTATCAAATGGTGATTCTTCCCTTGTCCAGAGAGAGGAACCACAAATCTCCTGCTCCAAGAAGGATCTCCATTTCCAGGGACTGCTTGGCTGTGCTAAAGCTCCTTTAAAGTAATTAGAGGCTGAAGTCCACTGGGGCCATGTGGCTGAGCTCATCCCCATTCCCCTGGCATCCTCCTGGAACTGGAAGCTGGCTTAATATATATTTAGACTCATCCAATGGCAGATTTCTTCTAAGCCTTAAAAATAATCCACACCAATTCCATAGCGCTTTTCCCGAGGCCCATGTTGTCCATCTCTACAATATCCCAGTCCTGCAGGGCCGTGGATGAGTGGCTGGCTGCAGCCAGAGCAGGGCTGTGGGTCTTCCCTGGGATTTCTGGGCATGGGCAGCAAGCTCTGGGCATGGTGCCACCCGGCTGGACAGCCCCAGGGAGCCTCCTGCTCCCCAGCACCGGAGGCACCGAATGTTTTTGTTCCCTTCCATCACAGTTGGATAAATAACACGGCCTCCCACGGTGCCTGAATCCGGTCTCCTGGGTCAGGTGAACCTCACAGGCAGTAGAAATTCCCTCCTTCAATAGCCTCTTTCTTTTCTGCAGCAGCTTGGAGTCAGAGGACGGTTCCCTCCCTCAATGCTAATAACAACCCCCTGCTCTCCTGCCCGGGAGGTTGAGTTCAGCTGCTTTTAGGGAAACAGAGCAGAAGCAGATTTGTGTCTGGAACATTCCTAATTGCTAGGCAGCTTGGAAAGGATTTTTTCTTTTCATGGCATCTCAGTTATTGACATTGCCACCTCGGGGTTGGTGACTTGGGAAAACGCAAGTATGTCCACCAGGTAGTGATGAGGTAGATGCTGAAATTGCCTGGATTTAAAGGGGTTCCCTTCTGAACCTTGCTGCTTCAACCCTCTGCTGTGTGAAGAAGCAACACCATCCTCTGGTCCTCAGCTGTTTTCTGGTAGGTTTGAACTGTTGCAATGCTCCCCGGAGCCAGAGTGCTGAGTGAATTCTTTATTCTCTTCTTATCTCCTAGAGTGTGAGCCCATAGAAGCCATAGCCAAGTTTGACTACGTTGGCAGGACTGCCCGAGAGCTGTCCTTTAAAAAAGGAGCTTCTCTGCTGCTCTATCAGAGGGCCTCAGATGACTGGTGGGAGGGAAGGCACAATGGAATTGACGGCCTCATTCCTCATCAGTACATCGTCGTCCAGGACACGTATGTTACACTGGGAAGCCCATCTTGCAGATGGACTTGCTTAAAAGGTGTGGAAGGGAGTGTTCTGTGCTGAGATGGGGACACCAGGTGGGGAGATTTCATCCTCTGACCTTCCCTTGGTAAGGAGGGAGTTGTCTGGAAGCAAAGCAGAGGCATAGGGTTCTGGAGGTGTAAAATCAGTTGTTCTGGTGCCACCAGCCTGTTAAAGATGCAGAGCTGGGATCTCCAGGTTGCCCACAAAAAAACAGCCTCTCTTGTTTGAGAGATATGTAATGAGGAGGGTCACAAAGATGATCAGGGGGCTGGAGCAGCTCTCCTACAAGGACAGGCTGAGGGAGCTGGGATTGTTCAGCCTGGAGAAGAGAAAGCTCTGGGGAAACCTTAGAGCACCTTCCAGTGCCTGAAGGGAGCTGATCCAAAGCCTAGAGAGGGGCTGTTTCTACATACCTGGAGTGAAAGAACAAGGGGCAATGGTTTGAAATGAGAAAGAAGTGGATTGAGATAAGAACTAAGAAGTTCTTTCCCAGCAGAGTGGTGGGCACTGGCACAGGTTGCCCAGGGAGGTGGTGGAGGCCCCATCCCTGGAGACATCCCAGGTGGGGCTTGAGGAGACTCTGAGCAACCTGCTCTAGTTGCAGATGTCCCTGCTCTCAGCAGGGATTGGACTAGATGAGCTCTGGAGGTCCCTTTCAACCCAGACATTGCTAGGATTCTATCATTCTTAAGAGAAAGATGCTAAGCCCAGGGCTGCTGTCCTGTGTGTGTGGTGATATAACCAGTGCTGTTATTTGAAACTCACTGCTGCTGGTCCTGGGTTGGTTGTGATTTCCTTCCCTCCTCCTTCCTAGTGAGGATGGTATCTCGGAAAGATCCAGTCCGAAGTCTGAAATAGAAATAAACTCTGAGCCACCAGAAGAGAAGGTGACTGCTAGAGCTGGTGCCAGCTGCCCAAGTGGGGGTCACGTCGCAGATATTTACCTTGCCAACATCAACAAGTAAGAACAGCTTTGCCTTGTTTTCCTTGACTGGAAAGATCTTGGTGATGAGTCCAGTCAAATATTTCCTTCCCAGGAAGAGGTTAACTCATGAGCACTGCCACCGTTTCTCTCTGCTTCCCCTCACCTAACCTGCTCACATTCTGCTGTGTCCTCTCTCTCTGTCACCAGCGTGGCCAATGCTCATTTAAAACCCCACTGGCTTCTCTTCCCTCTCCCTGAGGTGCCATCTGTTCCCTTTTCTCCAAATATATCCAATTTGAGAAGCCAGGGGAGGGGAGCAGTGGAGATGAGTCCTTGTAACCCCCTGTTCTTTCCTTGTAACCCCCTGTTCTTTCCTTGTAACCCCCTGTTCTTTCCTTGTAACCCCCTGTTCCTTGTAACCCGCTGTTCCTTTCCTTCTGTCCTGTCAGTTGTTGTCTCGTTTCCATTTAACACCTTGTTTTCTGGGGGGTGGGGGGAGAGTTTCTTCAGAAGCTAAGTTGGCATTCCGTGCTGAAGGATGTGCCACCAGTCCCACCAGCTGACATTGCCCGTAACAACCTCGCACTTCTCACCTTAGGTTACTAACCATATGCTTGCAGTGCCACAACACCCCCTCCCCTTGCTCTAACTTCACCTCCTCAAGCAGAAATTGGTACTTGAGCCAACACTCAACATAAGGAAAAAAAAAACAACCTGGGAAGGGAAGCTAGTAACAGAGTGAATTTCTTGATCTGGGATTTAATTCTTCTAGAGCAGACTTCACCCCCCCTCCCCATGTCTGATTTTTTCCTTAGTATTAAAAACCCCTCAACCATCACCTCTGTCGTGCAGTGAAGGTATAAATGTGATAATTACAATTTTATGGGAGTGGATATTTTTAACCTTCAGTTAATTGAGCAGAAGGTTTAAAGGCTCTAACAGAAATGCATCCTTCTTAAAGCTTTGGATCTGCTCATTGTCCTACACAGAGCCTGGTCCTTATCCCCTGGGAGCCAGCAAATCTCCCCTGCTATCTCTGAAGCAATGTCAGTCTGCATCAGCTTGGAATCTGGGCTTTTTTTCTATGATATTTATTGTCTGAGCCATTGAATTAACATCATTCTGCCAGTTATGGGAAGATTTGTATAATGAAGAGACATGTTGGAGCTTCACCATCTGCTGGTTTGGAAAGTGTTGTGTATAGTGTTTTGAAGAAGCCTGGGTAATGTCCACTCCAGCTTTCTTTATTTCTTTTTTTCCCCCCCTTTACTAGGGAAACTGGTATTTAGCAATAGTAGCATAAGACTCATTTTGTTGTTTTTTCTTTAGGAATGAATCTTCTGACCTATGTGTGAACAGACTTGAGCAAAATTAAATCAGATGGTTTCGCAATGACAGTTGTGCCACCCACTGAATTATTATTTGGATGCCAAAAATCCTACTGGAGTTAACACTTTCTTGCAGTTATTCATGGGGCTGGTGCTATATAGAAATGGATCCTTCCCTGTATAATGGATGCCAAGCTTCAGACCTATGGCATAAAGTATTCTGCTGCATTGGCCTTCCTATGATTGGAACGGAATCGTGCTGTCAGAACCCATGGTGCTGGGGTAGAAACTAAATTCTTGGGACCAGCTCATCCATTTGACATCATCTTTTGGTATCTCTGTAGCCCTCCATAGATAATGGCTTGTGGTCCTGCCAAAGCAGTGAGAAAAAAAAAGAAACATCTGTTACCACCAGCAAATACTGGAAGTGATCATTAACCCCAAACTGTGGGGTTCATTGCTTGACAGGCTCTGAAAATAACAACTTGATGCCTTGGGCCAGGAGCTTAGTAGACTTATACTGTGTCCTCCAGTCAAAGATTGTAGCTCTGCTCTCCTAATGTAATAAAAATACATCGTCAAAACCTGTTGATGGCACAGAGGGTTTGTTGTTTTGGTTTGGTTTGGTTTGGTTTTTTTGTTCAAATACATAACTTCTTTTCCTCTTGACCAAGTTAATGATGTTCCATCCAAGTTTTCTGGTGTTGCTCTGAATGTGCAGAGCTGCCAGAAACTCACTCTTGTTGTTAGAGGTGTTAAACTGGAAAATGATTTCTAATTTTACTGTTCCATGGCGACTCCTGAAACTCCTGGGTGTTGTTTGTAATCTGGGTATCTTCATGTGTCTTCCCATTTGTCCTCTGTGTTGTTTTGAGGTGTGTGGGGGGGAAATATCTTCAAATTGCAGCCCGTTTTGTGTACCTGCTTCTATTGACTTGTTTTGCTTTTGTGACTGAAGGCAAAGAAAGAAACCAGAGTCAGGCAGCATCAGAAGAGCCTTCCGTCAAAGTGACAGCCATGGACTAGGTAGTTCAATGGCAGAACAAGCCTCCCCAGGAGCCATAGCCAGTTCCAGACCCTCATCTCAGCCCATTATGAGCCAAAGTCTTCCCAAGGAGGTTCCAGACAAATGCTCCATCAGTGGCCACGGCAGCCTCAATTCCATCAGCCGCCACTCGTCCCTGAAGAACAGGATAGACAGCCCCCAGATCAGGAAGGCTGTGACAGCAGGGAGGTCCAAGAGCTTCAACAACCACCGGCCCATGGACCCCGAGGTTATTGCACAGGTAACTAGGAGAGTTTTCCCTCAGTTGGGTGGGTTTGGGAGGCTTTAAAGGATGGTGGATACAATTAGGTGCTTTAATACGGAGCCTAATCACAGAATCACAGAGTGTCAGGGGTTGGAAGGGACCTAGAAGATCATCTAGTCCAACCCCCTGACAGAGCAGGGGCACCCAGACCAAGTCACCCAGGAACAGATCCAGGTGGGTCTGGAATGTCTCCAGAGCAGGAGACTCCACAACCTCCCTGGGCAGCCCCTTCCAGATCTGATCTTGTGGTCCTTCCCCTGCTTTCAAAGCCATATTAACTTACGCCACAGCTCAAGTCTAGGCTTTCAGCTGTGTGGAAGTCACTGAGGCTGCTTTTATGGGTGAAGAGAAACAGGCAGGTCCTTCCTCCCACAATACTTGGCCCTGTGTGTGATTCAGAACTGAGTTTTTGACAATAAAAACGTCCATTTCAGAAAGCTCTGCAGATGCCAAAGCTGTCAGAAAAAAAAAAAAAAAGAAACAATCACAACTTCAAGACATGAGAAAAGTCAAGTATTTAGTGTCAACTGAACATTCCCCTGTCAGTTGTGCAAACTTGCCTGTGGTTAGACATTGGAAGCATATGGAGTGGTGCAATCAAAATAAAAGCAGGCTGTGAAGTTGCACAGCGCTCACAGTGGCATCTTTATGTGCTTGTGGGGTTCAGGGTGTGATCAGAAACCAACTTTGAACATAATACTGCTGGGCTGCTGCAGTTATTTATTTAGACAAGTGCTTTGAAAGGAAGGCAGGCTGCCAACACGTGTGGCTGTGCCTTGGCTTTGCAGAGAGCTCTCTGCCTCTGGGACTGGCTCCACACGCTGACCAGACCAGGAGGAAACCAGCTCCTCCCATTCCTTCTGCCCAGCTTGGAGAGAAAGGTGCTCAGAGTGGTGGTGTTGGGATTTACTAGGCTGGCACAGACTGGCTTATTGCAGGTCCTTAGTCTCTGTGGGCAGTCCCCATGTCCCATCTGTGTGTCAGGGACCGGAAACTGCCAGGGCAGCGTCTGATCTTCGCCAGAACACAAGTGGTGTCTTTGTGCCCCTGCATCTTGGGGTGTCACAAGCAGAACAGAGACCCATGGGCAGTGGAACAAGCAGCAGCTACTGAGGGGGTGAATGATGTCAGTGCTGCAGATCTCCCTCTCCTGGGAAGCCTCTTCCCTTTCTCCCACTCCAGGCTGTCAGATGCGCCTGCACACGCACAGTGCCTGCACCAACTGTTCCCACTATGGATGGATCTATCTAAAGCCAAGGAATGCTGGGGCTCAGATTACAAAGCCAGCCCTGGGAGACCTGACTTCTCTGCCTGCTTCAGGAGTCTGAAGGTTTCTAAGGAGCTGGGGGAAGAAATGTGAAAATTAAACATTGTTTTTAGTGACAAAACAGCTACATCCAGTGATAAATATGGTCCAGAGAAAAATCTGATCCATAGTCTGCTGGAAAGATTGTCTTTTGACATTAGCAGTATCTTTAGCCCATTTATTCCAGTGGAATTATGATACATGGTTCTTGTTGTCTTCATATTTCATTGTCCTTCCAAGGATTTGCTTGACATAAATCAGTTTCTTTGTTTTTTCAATTAAGCCTTAACTGGAGTTACTCTGTCTCCCCTCCCTGTCAGAACCTTCACTCCATTGTTTCACTGGAGAAGAAGAGTCTGGAGAGAAAAAGAAAAGAGGAGGAGGGGAAAAAAAGTAAAAAAGAAAAGAAAAAAAAAGGAGAGGAGAGGGAGAGGAGAGAGGGAGAGGAGGGCAAAAAAAGTACCCATGTGTTAAATGAGTTTTTTTTCTTTGCCCCGTAGTAGCTGTTCAAATAGCATCTCATAATCATCATGCATTTTACATATTTCCCCAAACTTCCTAAGTCAAATCTGCCCGGCCTGGAGATGGACTCAGAGGTGTCAGGTTTCTGTCTCTGGTTTCTTCCACCGTTCCTTGATTGATTTACCTTCCCCACCCCCTGAAAAAAAACCCTCTAAGGAAGCTCAAAAGCTGTAGCCAAAGTGTGAGTCACAGAAAGGCAGAGCTCTCTGCTCTCCAGGGCTGAGCACCAGTGGCAAATGTGCAGCTCCTGCTCCATCTGAGAACACAAAAGGCCACGTTTTTACCTCAAAGTTCTCTTTGCAGTTAGTAACAGATACAGAGTGTTTTCTAAGAGGGAGGAGAAGCACCAACTCGAATTTCTTTGTGTGTTTCTGATGTCTTTTGCATTTTCCAAGTCATGAAAATCTTGAGTGCCATGTAATTACCTTTCTGGGAAGGGAGGACAACTCAGACAGCAGGAAAACCAGGGAGACAGCAGGAGCACAGGAAGATCTCAGTGTTCAGTGCAGCCCCTTGGGGTCCAAATCAACCCTTTCCTCAGGAATTTACTCTCCTGAATCTCACCTGCCAAATAAAGTGCCAGAAGGGATCCTGGTGCTTTGAGTCACATGCTTTTCTGGTTGTTGCAGAGTTTGGGGCTTGTACTCTGAAATCCAAGCAGCATCAGGACCAGTAAAGAACCAGATTAGTATTGAGCAAGTGCTAGCAATTATCTTGCTCCCAGTTCATGGAAAAGATTCCAGTTTACTGGCTTCAGTACCTGATGCTGCACAGCCTGGCGTGGGTTTCCCGTTGACACCTAAAGGTCCTCGACCTGTCAGTCTGTTGGAGTGTTGCTGAGGCTGAAAACAAATCCTTAGTTCTCAACAAGCAACTTTTATCTCCGGATTAATGTGTCTGGGCTCTGTTCCTCACCCCTGTTCTATCTCCTCTGTGTTTGCAGGATATTGAAGCCACTATGAACTCTGCTCTCAACGAGCTGCGGGAGCTGGAAAGGCAAAGCAGTGTCAAGCACACGCCAGACGTTGTCCTGGACACCCTGGAGCCTTTGAAAACATCTCCAGTGGTGGCTCCCACCTCGGAACCTTCCAGCCCTCTCCACACTCAGATCCTCAAGGACACTGAGCCCTCTTTCCAGCGCAGTGCCAGCATGGCCGGGGACACCCCCTGCACCTTCCGGCCCGTCAAGTCAGTGAAAATGGGCAGCCAGGTGAAACCTCCAGCAACCCGGCCAAAACCCACCCTGTTCCCCAAATCCAACACCACCAGCCCTGGTGTTGCCTCCTCTCCATCTCAGCAGCCTGCTGACAAATCCTGTACTGTCTGAGAAACTCCATGCTGCTCTCTGGATACAGCTTGTCTTGGTTCGGATGAAGAGACTCTTGTTACAAAGATTTTAAAACTCCTATTTAACTAAAAACTGAACTTCTGCTGAAGTTGGGAACTGCTGCTTCCTGCTGGGAGCACGTCCTGGGAGTGAACTGAGTGGTGACAACCTCACCCCATGTACCCACATCAGTGGCAAATAAGGCCAGACCAGTGGTAAATAAGGCCAAACCAGTTCCTGCCACGCTTAGGAACTCCACTATCAGGTCACTGTGAAGCTGAGGAGGAAAACACACAGGAAGCAACGAGCTGGATCTTGGTTTCTAGCTGATCCCTTGTCCAAGAGTTTGGCCGCTGAAGGGATCATTTAGTGGCGTTGTGTTTTGAATCCTGGTGTAGTGACTTGGATATTCTGTGTTTTCATTTATCACAGGGAAACAATAGGATAGATTTTAGTCTATTGCATGTTTTGGTGCCACTGTTTACGTGGAGCTTGGACATGCCTGTTTCTTGTGCATTATGATGATGATGATGACATTGCCCGCTGGTGCCACGGCAGTTAAGGGTCTGTCTCGACTTCCATCCCATCCTCTGGTTTTGTTTGTTTGCTCCCCCTTTCCTCTGCCCAGGGCCAAAGCTCTTGGCCATCCAACCTCATCCTTTAGTCGACAGTTATTTGTCATGACAAATAGTTTACTCTGGAACACTCTTAGATTTTGTGGAGTTCTACGTGATATGTGTCTGTGCAAATAGAAACAAACGTGTTCCTGAGGTTTGGGAGCATAAGAAAGAGCCCAGTTGTTGCTTATGGACAATCTGGCTGTTCTCCCCCTTGGCTCTCCCATATTTAAAAACAGATTTTATTGGGTTTTGGGGGTTTTTTTTGTGTGATTTCCAGCTCGTGGGCTCTGACGTGGTGTGTGGTCTCAGGAGACTGAATGTAAGAAACCAAGTTAACATTGGAAAACCCCCCGAGAGGTGATTAATGCACAGCTCTTTTTCCCATTGGGATGGACCCTTACCCAACACCCGAGTTACAAGCACTGTAAAAAAAACAAAACTTCCTTCAGAAGTTCTCAAGTTTTAGCATCTTTCTCCCTCTTTCTGATTGCAAATGCTCCAGCCAGTGGCTGTGACTGTGGGGCAGAGATGTCACCTCGTGGAGCTGCATCCCTGCATCTTTGTGGCCCAGCTCCCCAGGACTCCACAGAGACCAGGAAGAATCCTCAGAGCCTGTATGATCTGGTAGGGCAGCAGTTTCAGCCACCAGCAGGCTCCCTGCCCTCGCTGGTTCTCCGTATGCTGAGGATTTTCCAGGAAGTTAATGTTTGATGGAAAGGAATAAGAAGCATGCAAGATGAGCTCACAGCCCTGCAAGAGAAGAGGCTCCTGCTGACCCTCAGTTCACCTCGTTCCCAGGCTTTTCTGGGATTAAAAAGAAATCATCTTACCTTGTCAACGAATTCAGGCAAGGACAAGGAAAAATCAGTTTTTCTCTCCCTTTTAGCCAAATTTCTTTTCAATCCCTGGGTCTCTCCCACTGTGCTTCCTTGTGACCTCGTTGGAATTGGCACTTAGTAACCCAAACAAGAAGAAACTCAGAGCTCTTTGAAGGAGCAGGTTCTGAAATGTGCTCTTTTGCTCATTGTAGGGTGTTACTCAGAGAAGCAAACGGGATTTACCTGTGTCCCTGGCCATCCCCACACACATGCCCTGCAGATTGGATCAATCCGTGTTACTGACGCCTGTGGAAACCACTTCACGTGCCCTCAAGTTAAGAAGGTTTGAAAAGTGGGGATTTCAGTGAGAAAGCTGCTTCTCCTTTGTGTCTCCCTGGCAGATCTGTAGCAGCTGTTGCCCCCAGGAGGCACCGTGGGACCTGGGACTGTCTGCAGACCTCACCCTGTTCCTCTCGCAGGGGCAGATCCCCAACAGTGCGACCAGCGACCTTTGCTCTCAGGTTCTGATGGACTTCCACCACCAAGGAATCACTTGTTCTTTTGGGGAAACTAGAATTAAACTCGTAATTTTTTGCTCAGGCAGAACTTTCTGGCATTTCCTTTCAAGTAGGGAGGTTTGGTTGGTTTTTTTTGGTTCTGTTTTCTTCTTGGTCACAAACGACCAAAGTTTATCTGTGTCAAGAGCAGGCTCTCTGTAAATTTCCTTCTACTCATTTGTAATGCCTTATTTTCTTTATATTTTTATGCCTAGCATTCATGTTTCTAAGAACTAAGTGTCCAGCTACGCACAGCACATTTGGAGGAGATGCTCTTTTCTATCTTCAAGGTCTGAAGTATGTCTTGAAAGATTAAAAACAAAAAAGACTTCAGGTTACTGTAACAGCAACTGTCTGTAGATCAATGACTGTGCTTATCTCCAGCATCCACAGCTCTGGGACAATCCTACTGTCAAGAGGAATATGCTTAGCAGGGTCACCTGTGTATCAAGCAACTCAACTGGAATCTTGGTGTGCACTGT
The DNA here is from genome assembly GCA_024611195.1 of Ceyx melanurus. Classification (NCBI taxonomy): domain Eukaryota; kingdom Metazoa; phylum Chordata; class Aves; order Coraciiformes; family Alcedinidae; genus Ceyx; species Ceyx melanurus. The sequence continues at coordinate 99,245 of JANHGL010018355.1, forward strand.
GATTGACACTTAACACTTACAGCAAGCAATATGGCAGGCTGAAGATCATCCTTCCTCTTCCTCGTGCCCCAGGTCTGGCCAGCCAGCAGCAAATTCACACACGCACACACATGGGAGGATAAAAAAGCAAAAAAAAAATTAAAAAGGGAAATTTGGAGCTTGTCTGCTCCCCTCTGAACACGCAGCATTCACCTCTAACTGCAGGAGAGGTGGGAACAGAGAAACTGGAAAGGTCGCCCTGCTCCCTGCAAAACCAGTGGGCATCTGGTGGAGGAGACCAGTGTAGAGTGGACAAGGAGGACACAGTGGTTTGCTGGGGGAGGTGTCACTGTTGCTTCACATCTTCATATTCAGAAGAAACATTTTGCTCTTCCATGGAAATTCTCTTCCATGACTTTTCTGTAATGTTTGTGTCCAATATAAAGACAAAAGAAGTGTTTGATAACTGGAATATAACGTCTGTCTGGTCCATAGTGCTTTGTATGAACAAAGGGGTATCGTTCATCAGGTTGTTGGATTGAAAGAATCCAAAGCAAAACTTTGAGAATAAAAGACAATTTTTAGGTGATCAATCTTCACAGTTCCTGAAACTCTAACCTTTTCTGGTTTATTTCCCTAGTTGGGAATCGAGCAGTGTGCTTCACAGTGGCTGAATTTCTGCCTCTCTAAGGTAATCCAAAGGCTCACAGTTCATCACTCGTGAACTTGTTCTTCATGTCAAAGCAGTGGGATGTGGACTCTCACTTTTACCTGTCCTGGGTATTCTGTTGCAGTGAAAGTGATGACATAATTAAGAGTGCACTGTGACAGCAGGAGGAAAAAAAAAACCATGTTGTATATGTTACTTATTTTAATACCTGTTCAGAAAGAGTCTTTGGGTTTCCTGTGATGAATACCTCATGTGTTGGTTTGGGTGAGTTTGGTTGATTTCTTTTAATTTTAATTATTTTATTTTATTTTTTTAGGCAAGATTGTTCTTGCACAAAAGTAGGTTAAGCTAACCGAGTTCTCATACATTTATTTACCAAATCAAAACGCTTCAGTTGGGCAAGAAATTCCATCTGTTGGGGTTCCCCCCTGGCACAGGTGCCCACCCCATGTGCTTGGAAGAGCTGTAGCAATACTGAGACAGAAGAGCTCGTTGCAGGTGGAGTTTGCTGCCTTGTTTCTCTTCTGGGGGGCATTCAAAACCCTCAAATTCAGTTGAACATTGTGTAGGTTTGGGGATTTCTGAAGCATTTGAGAGGATGTTCTTCAGTAGGATGTCTCTGGTTAGCACTTCAGATCATTCCCTGGGACTGGAACCGCTGGCGCCTGCTGAGCTGCTCACACTGAGGGAAGGCTGCAAGGAGATGATGCACCCAGCAGGACCTCACCTACTTGTAAGGCAATGGTAAGGATGGAGAAACACCCATGGAGACACATTGTCTGGTGGACTCAGTGAGGTGTGGAGCTGGCTGGTTCCTGTCCAGCATGGTGCTGAGCACTGGAGCAGCCTCTGCCTGTTGTCCCCGTGGTGGAGTGGGATGGGCTGGGGGTTCACAAAAATAATGAGCCTTTTTACAGCCTTATCTGGCTTTTGCTAACACCGCCCAGCTGCTGTTCTAGGCATAAAGCAGTTTCTGGTAGCACTAGAAGCGTTCACAGAAGGGAGTGATGTTCTGTCATGGTGAACACCATTCATGGCAGGTCACTTCCAGCCTCTGGGTCTGGGAGAAGGCTGAGCACTTACTGGCACTCTCGACTGAACTTTGAGGTTTGAGCTTACATATCACTTTCCAGGATAATCTTCTCTCTGTCTGCGTATCTGTGTGTGTGAGACAACCTGGTACTTGAAAAAAAAAAAATAATACTTGACCCACTGCCTTGTGCCCACCTGGGCTCTGAGGGAGCCAGGATGCTCCAGGAGCTGTGTCACGCACAAGCAGAGCCCAGGGTGGTCCAGGAGCTGTGTCATGAGCAGATCCCAGGATGCTCCAGGGGCTGTGTCACTCATGAGCAGATCCCAGGATGCTCCAGGGATGTGTCACTCACGAGCAGTGGTGGCTGCAGGGGTGGTTTTAATCTCAGAACCATCTAGGTTGGGTATCATTCACCTCTGCCTCCTCCAACCACCCTGCCAGAAGGCAAATGAATTCTTTTCCAGGCTTGGTTCTAGGAGTCTGTTTTGGTGGGTCTAGAGCTGCCAAAACAGCCTGGGAAATGTAAGTTGGTTGGTTGGTTGGTTGGTTGGGTTTTTTTTGTTACTCTATTTTGTGCTTCCTATAACGTAGTTTGAGACAGGAGTGTTGATATTCAACAATGGGCCAAAAAAGAAGTGAGGGCAGAGAGGGGAGGGCAGCTCCCTGCTGTACTTAGACTTGATGTACCAAGCTTCATACAGGGTAAATAATTAGCAGTTTGCAATGGAAATGATAGATGGACCCTTCCTTAAAAGGCACTGTAGTAACCTTACTTCCAGCATGGACTTCACCAGCCTTTCTCTCCAGGCAGAGTTGATTTGAATTAGCAGGAGTCCAAGGGGGTTGGACTCAAGCATGTGCCAAACTGCTGGAGCAATACTTGTCAGCAGCAGGTTCTCCAAAAGACCAGCTTGATGTAGCCAAAAGCAGGGCAGTTAAAACCACCTCTTGAGGCATTTCAAAGGATGGCAGCAACGTCCCAGTTCTGCTGGAACCTGGGGATGTTCCACTGGAAAGTCCAGGAATCGTTGGGGTTTTGTTTTCCTGTTGGTTTGAAACCTCCATCCCGCTGTGGTGGGCTCAGGCTCAGCCTGTGTGGTGGGATTGGGGGGTTTAGTTATCAGCAGTTGTTGGATGGGGGGGATGGAATGTTCTTGCTATGACAGTTTCCATTGTTTCATGTCTTCTACACCAATATATATATGGTGTATATATTAAACTGTGTAAAATTGTACTTTGTATATATAACTCTGTACAATATGGAGGTACAGCCTTCTCTTTTTTTTTTCGTTGTTGTTTCGGTTTTTTTTTTTGGTACAGTATTGTACAGTATTAGGAGTATCTGTGTTGAAAATGTTCATCCTGGGGCAACAGAATTGTATCCATTGTCATTAGCAATAGTTTTGGAGAAATAAATGTTTTGGGTACGGTGGAAAAACTGACCTCTGGACAGTGGTACGTGGTGTATGGAGTGATGGGGGGGTGGGAAACTGCAGCTGGATGAGGGGCTGGATGAGCATCCCCTCCCCTGTGGGTCCCTTCCTGGTTGGGCAGCTCCAGCTTTAGGAATTTGAGGGGAATCCTCAGGAATTTGCTTTGCACAGGGGCCAGTCAGAGTGAGGAGGAACCTGCAGGGTGCAGAAATCCACAGTGGGATTTGGAGATGTGGGAGGGACTGGATCACAGTGGGGAAAGAGCATCATCCAGTGCACCGTGAGGTGGGGGGGCTGGAGAACAAGTGCCCCCCACCTCTGAGCCTCAGCAGCTGCAGGCAGAGCCCCTCCATTCCCTGCCCTTGGCTTCCACACACCTCCCAGTAATCACAGGATTCTGCTGAGCATAACCTTCCCTTTCAATGACCTGATTTCCAAATGCTTAATCTTCCTCCTTTTCCTGGAGAGGATGGGCCTCCCACTGTCTCTGGAAAGAGGATTTAAGGTTGAGATGATGAACTGGTTATTAACCACCATGGGTTTGCCCCCACCTCTGCTTTTTAATTCACCTTTTTCAGAGCACGGTGGCAGGGTTTGGTCATTTTGGATTCTCTTTGTTTAGATTTCAAGGAATTAATTCTTTATGGAGAAATTGGATGTTTAACTGAGACACTTGGGGCCATTCTGGAAGTCAGCAGGGGACAACTGACCCCATTGTCCCTGGGGGGAGCTCCCGTGGGGATGGAGCACCCCAAGGAGGGGCTCAGGGAGCTGCTCCCGCCATGCTAGTCATAGCCTGGGTCTCCTCCAAAAGCAGCTCTTGTAGGGGTTCAAGAGCTGGAAACCTGGGATGCTGTTAAAAGCATCTTGGGTGTCCCCACCCCAGAGCTCTGTCTCCACTGGCATCATCCTAAGAGGCCAAGTCAGCTGGGAGCCATCCCCAATAACCAGCAGCTGGGCTGAATCCCCCTTCCCTTGCCTCTAATTGTTCCCAATGATTGCAGGGGGCTGCAGGAGGCTCCTGCTGTGTTGGTGTTTTGGGTTTGTTTTTTTAAAGCATGCAGCAGGAGGCAGAGAGGTACCAAGTGACACAGGTAATTTTGATTTTCCCTTCATTGCTGTGACTGGAATGAATCCCTGAAACCCTCCTGATGGCCTCAGTCCTTGCAAACTCCACTAGTCTGACCCAACCCTCCACAGCCTGTTGGATTGGGGTTTAACAGGTAAAGAACGTGGTGGGACCTGATGGGAGGGTTCCATCCCTTGGGAAGGGCCGCTGAGGGAGGATGGTGAGATCTGGTTGTGAGGAGATGGGACACAGGGCCAGGCCACATCTGGGTCCCACTTGGCTTTGTTCTGCTGGGATGAACCGTGTTGTAGGCAACAGCAGAGCCTGGAGTGTGGGAGGGTGTGCAGGGCAGCCCCTCACCCCCTGTTCTGTCCCAGACCCCCAGGTTCAGGTGCCTTTTGCAGACAGAGCTCACTGCTTGGCCGTTATTTTTTAGGCTCTGCTGCCACCAGCTGGAACAATTCTTATCTATTTGGGTCCAAGGAGGTGATTTGCTTTCCCAGCCCGTGTGGTTTATCCCCTATGGGTGTGTCATAGCCCCTGTGTGCTCGGGAGTTAAGTCTGATTTACCCCTGACCATGGCTGGGATCAGGGCTTTGGGTGGCAGCCTGGAGATGGGGAGGGTGAAATCTGCTGCTGGGGCAACTGGGGTAAGGAAATAAGCTATAAAAGTTTAAAAGATAGCAAAAGAAGGGATGAAGAGGTAAGAAAGGAGCTGGGCAAAACCCAGTGGTGGGTTCCTGGGGTTGGACTGGGATCTCCCACTGAGGCTGGACCTTACTGTGCCACCCACTGGGAGAGCTGCTGGATAACTGGGATACCCTTCAGTCAGTCCCTGGGCTCCAAGGGCTGGCACCATCCTGGCATCAAGGTGTGTTGCTTTCCCTTTTGGGCACACCTGTGGAGAACTGTGTGAAAATATTGGCAGCACGACCTGGAAATAATCTTGTTTTGGGTGTTATAAAACCTTTTAATTATTTCCTCCCTGACTGTCTTTGCCCCTCAGCAGCCCAAACCTGCTCAGCCAGCAGTGAAAGCTGAAGCAGCGTATGCAGGTCAGAGGTCTCAGGAAATGCCTGACTGTGGGTTTTCTGACTTTAAAACAATCTTTGTTTCAGTTTCTTTTTGCTCTAGAGCACTGAACTGCAGGATGGGCCTCTTTCCCACCCTCCCAGTTTGGGCTCCCCACACTTCAGGGCTCCTGTGTTGCAGCTGAGTTTGCACGTGGGGCTTGTGCCCCACTGTACCCACAGCAACCCCCTCGCCTTTGGGCAGCTCTAGCAGAAACTTGGCTGGAATTTCCCTTGGGAGGTTTTTACCTGCCCCTCTTCCTTGTGTGAGTTGCTCTTATCTACAATTGCACTGGTGGCTTGAGATGAGAAATGAGCTGCATTTATTTTTTTTTTCCTGTGTGAGGAAAAGCTTCTGAAGCAGCTCCAGCTCAAACTGGCTCTCTGGTGAGTACCCCCCATCCCCACCCTGTGTCCACAGCCTGGGAGCTCAGCTAGTGCTCTGGGATAGGCAGAGAGGTCCCGTTCAGAGCAGAGCAAGCACAGGCTGAAGGGCACAGTTACCCACGCACAGAAAATGAGGCTGGAGATGACTTCAAGAAGTCACCTCGTCCCTTTCTCTTCCTGTCAGCTGAGCTGCAGCAAAATGACTTCACTCAAAGCCATTTAAAGTTTCGCTTGGTTTGACTTGTGTCACTTTGCTGCAGACTCCTGTGAGCTCTGCTACCCAGAGCCAGCCCAGGATGCCCCTGAGCAAGGGTCAGTCCGTACTGACAGGGTGCCAGCTCAGCTCCTCTCCGGCAGCTTTCTGGAGCAGACTGGGAATTGAAGCTCAGCAGTCATTAGCACTCTGAGCACAGGAGTTGTGCTCGGTCTGGGGAAGCATCAGAGCGATTTTTGGCTGCCCCAGGCTCTGCGGTGCTCTCAAGACCTTCGGGGCTTTCTGGCATCCTGTAGGGATTCCTGCCAGGGAGACCCTGGCTGCTCGGTGCTGAGGCTGGGCAAGGCGAGGCGTGGGTGCCCTCAAGGTGGATAAGGAGCAAGAAGCAGAGGTGTACCCGGGACACCCTGCATTGCCCACCCGCCCCGCATCTCCCCCTGCCCGGCTAAGGAGGGCTGACCGCGGAATTCCCGAGCAGATTCCGCTTCCCACCTCCCCACAACAGGCAGGGCTGTGTGCTGGCCGGAGCTCAGCACCAGAGTCCATCCTGCGCCCAGCTCTGCGCCCAGCCCTGCGTCCAGCTCTTCCCTTATCTCTGCCCCCAGCTCTGCGCCCAGCTCTGCCCCCATCTTTGTGCCCATCTCGCCCGGGCACTGCTGCAACTCTGGGAATTTTTTTCTCGAGCAGGAAGCTGCAGCGTTTCCTCCTCCAGCCGCAGCCGCTGCTTGCAGAGCGGGTTTTGCAATCCCATAGGTTTCTGTTCTCAGGGCGGGGAGGTGCCTCTCTCCACCTTGCAGCTCGGAGTTTTGTTTGCTCGTAGTTTTTTGTTTTGTTTTGTTTTGTTTTTTCTTCTTGCATCTGTCAGAGTTCCGCTGTCAACCCCGACAGGGTTGGGGGGGGGTGGGGGGGGTGGTTTGGCAGCTCCGTCCATGAGCAGCCCGTCGTGGGGTGCTGCCCGCTGGACGCTGGCGAGGTAGGAGGTTGGTGGCTGTCTGCCAGGGGCTCGGTCCTGCCAGGGGCTCTGTCCTGCCAAGGGTTCTATCCTGCCAGGGGCTCGGTCCTGCCAGGGGCTCTGTCCTGCCAAGGGTTCTATCCTGCCAGGGGCTCCGTCCAGCCATCGCCGGCTTCTTCCCCGAGCAGTGCCCAGCGACAGCTAAACGTCGGGGTTTGGTGGCGGGTCTGGCAGAACCCCTGTGGGGTGACCCCCTGTGCCCCCCGCGACTGCAGCGGCACTGATGGAGATGCAGAGCACCCCAAACTACCTCTGGAGCACCGAGGACCTCCTGGGCCAGGGTGCCACGGCTTGTGTCTACAAAGCTCGCAACAAGGTGAGCAGGGGCCAGAGGGGGAGGGAGCAGTGACCTCAAAGCCGCGGTGCCCCTCATGGCGTCGGGGGTTTGGGATGCCCGGGCACCCCTCTGCTCTCTCTCCCGGGAGTTCTCTGGCCGTCGGGGGTCGCTTTGGGTTTTACCTTCACTTTTCATTCGTCTCCTTCCCTCTGGCACCAGCTCAGGTCGAGGGCAACTTTGGGGGCACCCGCAGCAGGTTCCCCGCTCACCGGCCACCAGCATTCCCGGATGGTGGGGAAGAGGGAGGGAAGACGCTGTTTTCAGGGGAATGCCCAGAGGTTTTGAAAACCCCGTCCTTGGCAATTTGCATATTTCATGCAAACACTTGCCAGGCTTGGAACGAGAGACTCGGAGCCTCGCCGGCTTTTGAAGTTTCTTGAGCTCACGGTGCTCGGCGCGGGGTGGGAGATGCCAAACGGGGCTCCCCGGCCCTAAATGTTGCGGGGAACCGAAGAAAAGCGGTGCGGTGATGCCGGGCGGAGAGTGGGTTGAGGGGCAGGAGGTCAAGGGAGGCGAGTGACAGCGATTTGCTTTTGCAGAGCAGAAAAAGAGGCTGTGGGGACACCCTTGCAGAAAACGCCTTATGGTGGCTGCTGCTGTTTGCATCCCGAGTGGGATGTGGGAGCAGCGACAGAGCTGCTCAGGACACGGGTGGGTGGTGGCACCTCCCATTTCCTCTTTCTCCTTTTCCCCCTCTTCCCAGAAATCAGGGGAGCTGGTTGCTGTGAAGGTCTTTAACAATGCCAGCTACCTGCGGCCCCAGGAGGTCCAGATGAGAGAGTTTGAGATGCTGAGGAAACTGAACCATAAAAACATTGTCAAGTTATTTGCTGTGGAGGAGACGGTGAGTGGGAGCTCAGCTTGGAAACCTGCTGGGCCAACTGGTTTGTTGGGCTGAGCTGTGGAGGGGAGCGGTGGTCTCAGGTTGTCTTCTTCTCCCACCTCCCTCTGGCTAAGCCTCAGCCAAGCCCTTCAGCACTGGTTAGACTGGTGGCACTGGGCTGGAGCACAGACCTGACCTGCTGTTGTCCCCTGGCCAGGCACATGGCACAACAGGGACATTCTCCAACACTGGCTTGTCCGAGCAGGAGAAACCCAGGGACCCACCAAACAAGGGATGGGGTCCTGGTCTTGTCTGGGGTTGGGGACAGGCCACCAGCTGGGACAGGGGTCCAGCTGAGCCCTCACAGCTGCTCCCCACTGCAGGGCAGCAGCAAGCAGAAGGTGCTGGTGATGGAGTACTGCTCCAGTGGCAGCTTGCTAAATGTGCTGGAAGACCCAGCAAACACCTTTGGCTTGGCCGAGTCCGAGTTCCTCATCGTGCTGCAGTGTGTGGGTGAGTGCCAGGGTCCCCGCCTCCTCCAGCACAGCTGAGGAGATGTGGGCTGGGGACCTTGTGGTGCTGCTGGCACCCTGTGGGCACCAGCTCTGGGCTACTGACATGAGGCTGAGCAGTCAAGTTGCTTCTCCAGAGTGGGGTCGTGAGCTCCATCAGCCCTGGTCATCAGTCCCTGATCCAGCACTTCTGTTCTAGTGTTTAAACAAAACCCTCTGGAGCCAAGTGCTCCAGCCCCATGCGCTTCCCCACTTGTGCGCAGTGGCAGGGATGAACCACCTGCGGGAGAACGGCGTCGTCCACAGGGACATCAAACCCGGGAACATCATGCGGCTGATGGGGGAGGATGGGCAGAGCATCTATAAACTGACAGATTTCGGGGCTGCCCGGGAGCTGGATGATGATGAGAAGTTTGTGTCTGTCTATGGGACAGAGGAGTATCTCGTGAGTACAACCTGGCACCATCCTGGAGCTCCCCATCCCCTCTGCCCAGCGCCCGGGCAACTTGCAGAGAGCAGCAGTGTAGGGAGGATGGAGCCAGACTCTGCTCAGTGTCATCCAGTGACAGGACAAGAGGCAATGGGTGCAAGTTGGAG
>JANHGL010018356.1:9884-21214 GCA_024611195.1 Ceyx melanurus
AAACAACTTACAGTTCTTAAGTATGGGATGACCAAGGATCAGAAATTCTAGATACAAATCACAATTGAAACCACCTTGCAGTGATTTTGCCAAGTCCATTAAACTTCTCTCCTAAAAGAGTAATTTCTTCTTACAACTTCAGAAGGATGTTGAGAGGACTGGTGGGTGTTGGTTGTGTTTTTGGGGTGCTTTGTGATGTATTTCATGCTAGACTGTTTCTCTTCAGAGAACAGTGGTAGCATCTAAGGTGATGGGAGCAGGGCTTTGGCAGTGGTTCCAGGATAAACAGTGCTTATCCTTTTTGCTTGGTCCTTCTGTGATGCTGATGTTTTTCTTTCAGAGCTGTGCTGTGAAGTGGATCCAGTGGGTTTGTGTGTGTGTGTGTGTGTGTGTGTGTGTGTGTGTTTGTTGTGGTTTATTTCTGTATTAATAAAGACTGTGGAGTGTAGTGGTGTCTTATGTTAGTTGGTTTTTGAAAACCAAGTCAGTTTCTTGAGCTGGCTCACAGTTCTGCCTTCCTTTTGTGATAAGGGATGGTGTGAGGGTAAGAAAGGGAAGGCAGAGGCTTTTGCCTGTCCCTGTGTGAATACCTTGTGATGTCAGGCCACTGTTTGACAAATTGAGTCACTGATTAAAACAAGTCTTTCCTCTTGCACCCAGAATTAGTTTCCTACGAGTACTTAGCTTAGTGGTCACAGGGCAGTTGTGTTCAGTTGGCAGCTCTGCTGTTTGAGGCTTTCTGGGCCCACACAGACTGGTGGTCACTGGGTGATGTGCTAGCAGAGAGAACTCGGCTACCCTTTGGAGCCACTGGTGTGAATTTGAAATGTCTTTATACGCCCCCTGGAACCATCAGATCTTTCCCTCTTCTGTTTCTTGGTAACATAATGTTTTGGTAGCCTTTGCCTAAGCCTGGAGATGAGGCAGTTGTCAGTTTCTGTTTTGCCTGTCTCCAAATCTGTATCTTAGGGACAAAGTCATCCTGCAGATGGTGACTCCATTTCCATCCCCTGACCCTGCAGCACCCAGTCAGTCTTGCTCAGAAGGAAGGGCTGTACAGCTCTGATTATCTGGGGAATGTGTCTTCTTAAGCCTTGCATGAAATGTTTACATACATACAGCTCTCTTCTTGTATTCCAACCTTACATTCTGTCCCCAGGACACCCTGTTATCTCCTGGGATCATGAAGATCAGCTTGCTGCTGCTGTCATTTTTGTCACTTCTATTTCTTAAGAAGCTACTTAAGGGACGTTTTTGAACTGGAAATACTCTTGGTGGATGGACAGGCACTTTGCTCTTAGAATATACCACTAGTGCTTCTTATTCTTGTTTTTTTTCTTCCTCCTGTTCCCACTCTCCCTCCCCTTATCCATCCTCTCTGTAATATTTAATTACCAAAAAAGAATTACTCTAAAAATGCTGAGCATCAAACTGTTTCTGCTGCCCTTGCTCGTGTTCCTTTGCACTCCCACTGAAAAAAAGAACTGGAAAGATTAAGGGAAGTGGGCTGATAACTTTGGCCGTTTTTTCTCAGTTATTTCTCTCTTTTCCTGGTGACCTGGTGTTTTCAGACATCAGAGGAGGTGCTTGCTAGGAGTTTAGGAACAGAGAAGTGTTGATGTTATCTGCTGAAAACTGTTTTAAAGCTGTCTTGCACAGCTTAAACCCCATTGATGTATGTTACTTTATCACGTTTCCCTTGAACATTTAATTCAATCATTACATACCTGTCACATTTTAGGCTTTTGGGCAAATCCTGGAAACATTTGGTCTCGGCAACCAAATTAACAGCAATACTTAACATTTACCGAATGCTTGAAATTCCTAGAAAAGCTGCCTTGTTGATTTTTAATAAGGTGATGCTTTTGTTCAGTGTTTAAATCAACTTGCAGACAACTCATTTAGCTTTCTCCTTGTCTGCCAAGGAAGCAGATTAATGTTCCCACTCAGCAGAATGGAAATAATCTGAAATATGGAGTAGTGTTCTGAACTACTTGAGGCTAATTTGTAAATAGGTAATTTGCTTATTATTAATCTTCCTATTTGTTATTTTATACTAAAATTACAGAGAGCTTATTTCTGTTCAATCAATCCATTAAGTTTCAGCTCTCAACAAATACATCCAGATGTTTCTCTCCTGTGAGCTTTGAAATAGATCATGGGAATTTGAACAGGACGAACAGGTTTTATTTTGCAAACCTTATTTTTAGTCAAAATAATGACTTTATTTTTCTTCCATTGAAATGAATGACAACAATTCCACTCTGAAGCCAGTTAACACCTACATCTAGATTGTTTCAACAGCAGGGGAATATAAGCATCCCTTAATCAAGGTATGTTTTTAGGAAACATTGCAAGTTCATTTGCTAGGCAAAGGCAATGCTTCTCATTTAAGAGTTGATGGCCATGAGTGGCTGCTTCCTCTGGCTTTTGCTAACTGCATAGTTGCTTGTAAACCATCATGAGTGTATGGATTAAGACAGGAGCAGAAGTACTGTCTTGTGTAATCATTAAACTTATAAGTGGTGTGAGCTCTTTCTCAGGTCTGGTACTCGTAATAGCTTGGGAATTGTCCAAGAGACAATAATAATTGTCCTTATTGCTGTGTCCTGCTGTGTGCTTTTCTTTCAGAAGACAACAGAATAGTTGGCCAGGTGGTTAATGGTCAACAAATATTCTTTGTGTTATCTTTTTCTTTTCTCCCTTCCTGACAGATTTTTAAGTCTAACTGAAGAAAAGATTAGTGCTTCTGGAGGATAATTGTGAATCCTTTAATTTATGGACACTCTGGTGCCTGTTTTTGCTGGCGAGTGTGTACTTCAGACAGTTCCTCAGTGTTGTGTTTGTAGATAGCTGGATGTGGTGCAGGGAAGCTGTTCTGAATGGAGTGCTTTTTCATTTTGAGTGAGCCCTGCAGTTAAAAATGTGTAACCCGAATGTAGTTAGTAACTTGTCTGTATAATTAGCACATGCTAAAATGATGATAATTGTGACTTGCCTGAGTGCTGGCTGCTGTCTCCATCAGTAACTGCTGCTGAAGTTGGTGGGAGCCAGAGTTTGCTTTGCAGGATGAGACTGTGCACTCGTTCTGACCCAGATCTTAGTCAGACCTCACTTTTGCAGTTAGTGGAGGTAAAGCAAGGGGGAAGGAGCTCTTCTGAAGCCAGATAACTTCAGAAGATGTTGTATCAGCATGGCATTAAGCTAGATTTGTGCTGGTCCACATTTTGTCTGTTTTAAATTGCCACTGCTCAACTGTAATACACGTTATTGTTTTACAGTGTGCCTAAATGAAAGCAGTTTTTCTCTGGTATTGGGGAAAAAAAATGCTTGCCTTGTTTGTGGAGAATAATTTTGTGATAAAAGCTTCTGAACTCAGTTCAGTGTCAAGAAAGGTTTAGAAAGAGTTTTAACCAGAGTGTACAAAAAGTTAGGGACAAAAAGTGATGGTTGTGCTCTGGAACACACCATATATGTATAATAAATGTGTAATGAGGTACATGATACTTTATTTTGTACATGTACATTTGTGCACATTTTTATTTTGTACATGATGTTTTGAGTGTTTGTGTGTGATGTACTGATAATCATCTGAAATGAGAGCTAGGAGGAATTGGGAAATAGCAGGGAAGATAATGAATCAAATCTTATCTGAAGTTAGCAGGCAATATTATGGCTTAATTCCAGTACTACTGCACATGCAAAAAAAAAAAAAAACACACATAACCAACAAAAATATTCTGCAAGCAATGATAAAAGTAATCAATTATTTACTGTTTTTGTAATGTTAAAATACTTTACCAAGGGAAGCTGCAGTCAAAAGTAAAGTGAGTTATTTTGAAAACGGCAATACATAAAGATGCATTTATACAAGTGCAAGACTAAATATTTTACATAACTGTATTTCAATGAGAAAATATACAGTAAGTGCACACTTAATAACACACTTAGCAGGCAAAACTTAATGTTAGTTCCATATACTGTCGTATAGTTCATGCACAGATCTCTCCCAAAGTAAAGGGGCTGTTCCAAATAATTCTTGCTGGGATGAAAAACAGGATGGGTTGCTGGTGAGGGTGTCAGCATGGATGGGGTTCAGTTATAGACATTACTTACTGTAATTTGGGATTGCCGTGGGAGAGGAGTGGCTGTTGGTGTGATAGTGATACTGCTGGTGATTTTATTGCTGGGCTTACTGGGCAGGCCATTAGCTAGCGCTGGGCTTCTGTTGTCTTGCACAGGATTACAAAGGCTGATGGGCTTGGAATTGGTGAGAGCTTGTACATAAGGGCTTCCTAAGTGGATGTGGATTTTGTTATCCTCAGTAGTTATTACACTTGATCCCGTGCTGTTCGATCTCTGGAACTGCCACGAGGACTGTCTGTCAGGGGACACTCTGAACACAGTGTGCTTGGCTCCAGCTTCCAAAGGCTCTGAGCAAAGTAGTTGTTCCTGAGAACTTGAGCCTGGCAAAGCCAGAGGGGACATTGTTCTTTCAGGAGTTAAAGAGCCACATGATTCAGGAGTTTGAGACCTTGTAAAAGTAGCCATAGTAATAGGAGAAATGATTTGCTCTGGGCTTATGTAACCTTCTGCTGCATTTGATTTTACAGGGGTTAAGGAGGCATTCTGAATAATGGTTATTCTTTGTTTTGGAGTACCACAGTTGGGTATAACTGCTGTGCTTGTGTACGAGTGAACGCTTTCAGTGGTAGGACTAGTTATTTCAAGTGTTGCTGTGTTTTGTCCATGGTCTGGAGTCACTTTTATGTGAAGAGGTTGGCCAGGTGTATGGCTCAGCACTAAGTCTCCAGTCTGTGCACAGCTTCCATTTTGCTTTGTATGAATCTTTCCATTTTGAGGATGAGTCTCTTTAGACTTCATCCAGGGAATCCACAATTTTTTGTTCACGGAATTTGCCATGGGGGAGCTGCTTTTGAAAGACACTGCTCGCTCCTCCTCGTTGCTGTTTTTGTCCTCGCTGTCACTGTCTCCATCCAGCTGCCCGTTCGTGGCTGTTCTCTCTAAAGGCACCAGGGTTTTGTAGTCAGGGGGCTCATTGTCTGCTGAATCTGTCTGCACTTCTTTAGAAAACACCTGCAAGTCAGAGATCCTCCTTCCATTGAGACCAGGCCTGACATTCTTGCTGAAGCACCTGTACCTCTCCAGCTCTTTCGTGAGGCTTTCCATGTCTCTGGCCAACTCCCTGTTCCTGTGCTCCTGCTGCAGCAGTTTCTTCTGTAAGGCTGTGTGATCACCTCTCAGGTGACACAGAAGGTCTTCTGTTGCCACATATTCATGAATTTTCTCTTTCAGTGCATCCACTTCTCTAGAAAGATTACTTGATTTGGCTTCCTCCTCTTTCAGCTTCTTAACAAGGCACTGTTCTTGGTTGGACTCAGACTTTTCTGTTAATTTGTACCTAGCCACTTCCACTTTCAGAGCCTCCAGCTCCTCTGACAGGAGCTTGGCTCTATCCCGTTCACTGACGTATCTTCGCTCAAGAGACTCAAATTCATCTTCGGTTCTCATCAGATCATCTTCTACGGCCTTCATTTCTCTCAGCTTCTGCTTGAGCCTCTCAACTTCTTGCGAAAGCTCTTTGATTTTGTTGTTTTCCTGCTGCAGGGATGTGCTGGATTTAGTGTTCTCCTTCAGCTTACTTTTAAGGAACTCTTTTTCAACAGCTTCCAGTGACTGAAGTCTTTTTCTTAGAACATTCACTTTGGAAACAAGTTCACTTCCTTTCTCCTCTTCTGCTTTGAGTTTGGTTTTCAGTTCATCTCTTTCCTTTGTAACACTGGACACTTTTTCCTCTGCATCAGATTTTGACTTCAGTGCCTTCCTACTTTCCTCAATTAGTTTTTCTGTAACAGACATCACTTTATTTTGCTCCACCTGAAGCTGAGAAGTTGTCGCTTGCAGCTTTTCTTCTGTCTGCTTTATTTTTTCACCCATAGCTTTTCTTTCATCCACAAGCATCACTGTCAGACTCTTCAGCTTTGTTAAGTCCTCTTTCAGTGTAAACTCAGTTTTCTCTAACTTACTTTCGATGGTTTCGAGTTCACCAACTCTAGCTTTCAAGCCATCCAGCTCATGGGACAGCTGCTTTGTTAACATTTTTTCTCTTTCCAGGTTGCATTTCAGGGAGTAACATTCCTGTTTACTCCTGTTGAAAGCATCCTCTAACTTCTCCAGCTCCATAATTCTTTTGTTGAGTTTGTCAACTTCCCCTTTAAGGTTTTTGCTTTGTGATGCTTCTTTTTCCAACTTTCTGTTAAGCTCTCTGCATTGATCTTCCATTTTAATCAGTTCTTCATCTTTCCCCTCCATCTCCAGCAGCCGCTTCCGCAGTTCCTCCACCTCGGTCATGAGGGTGGAGCTGCCACACTCCCCCTTGTTGATCTTGTCCCTCAGCTCCTGCAGCTCCTCCTCTGCCTTCCGCAGAGATCTGTTGGTCTCCTCCAGCTCGTCGATCTGGCGGCCCAGGGCAGTCAGTTTGCAGCGGAGCTGCCGGTTCTGGCTGTCCTCAGTGCTCAGCTTGGCCATCATTGCCTCCTGCTCTCGGGACAGCTTGCTGCTTTGGGCTTCCAGCTCAGCCTCTAGCCTGCTGGCTCTCTGGCCCTCCTCTTGAGCTTTGGCTTCAGCAGCAGCCAGTTTCTCATGGGCTTCTTCTGCACCGGTGGTTAACTCTTTGATTTTCTCACTCTGTTGGCTTAGCTGCTCGGCGAGTCTTTGCTGCTCATCCACCACCATCAAAGCAAAGGATTTCAGTTTAGTGAGCTCTTCTTTCAGCGTGGAGATTTTCTTGTTGTTTTCCTTCTCTTTTTTGACTTGATATGCTGTTTCTTGTTCAAGAAGCTTTTTCAGTCTGTGAGAGGAAATAATACTGTATTTTGTAGCCATTTTAAAGGGCATTTAAAATACTCTTAAAGTATTATGACACCTCTATCATATGTAGGTGAACATGCACTTGTAACTATGAGCAAACCTCTCCATGTAGCATCACAGGGAAGTGCCCACGGGCCTTACTTTTTACTCCTAAGTTCTTTTGTAATGGACACACCAATGTCATCATTTAGGCTTAAGTAAGAACGCACCCTTGATTCCATTTTCAGTTTTTGACAGTGCAACACAACCTCTTGATATCCTGCACTGGAACATCCCATCTTGGCTGTTTGATGAGGAACATGCCTGCAGGGTTGTTGGTTTGGTTTGGTTGGTTTGTATTGTGGTTTTTGTCTGTCTTTTATTTTTGTTTCTTTTTCAGAAATGTGATTATCATAGTGGTTCAGAAATTAAATCAGTGAAGCCCTCAAGGGCAGGTGTAATTTATATCATAAACCTCCTCATTACTTTAAGTTACTAATAAACCATCCTGATGTTAAATGATTAAACCCTGTGGATGTTAAACTATGTGAAGGAAAAGCAGCCACACTAGGCAGTTAGTCTGGCTGCCTAATGTCAATTTCTAAGCAGCACCTGGAAAACCAAACACTGTAGATGTCAGTCATCAGTGAGACTGCAGATCTTCAGATCTGCTATCCTGTGTGTACCAAAAACCCCCACTATAGTCAGCAGATAAACAGGTATTCAGGTTGTGCCTTTTGAACGTAAAGCCTAAATGTCTTCCTCTCTGTCAAGCTTGGATTTGGACTTCCATTCAAAACTTGAAGGTAAGCCTAACTGCAACCCTGCTTTTATGTGAAAGGTTTCACAGTGGTTTTACAAAATGAGTTTTACAAGTTTCTATTAGTGCTCAGTCTTGACCATACTTAATTTGTTACAGTTTTTGGGTAAGGTTGTGCCTTTGTTTATGTAGAATCCTAAGAAAACTCCAAATACCTCAAATAATGAGGTTTTTTTGTTGACTTTCCTTTGTCAGAGAGATGTTTGTGGACTTGGTCTGAGGTATGATGAAGTTTGGCCAGCACAGCACATTTGTCTCCTTTCAATTAGGTTATTTTTTTCTCCCAGACAACCACTAAGTATATTCTGGTATTAAAACACAACAAAACAAGACTAAATGAAAAAAACAACTGAAAAGGCTAGGATAAAGTAATAAAGTATTGGAATTTCTGTGTTTCGTTGTTGTTCATGTGTATGTTGCATATCCAGTTGTGTGGATCATTCAAGGGAGTTGAGTTGTGTGTCAGGACTGAGGCTGCTCATTTATTTTAATTAATTTCCCCCTGGGGAAATCTGATGATGGCTCTCTAGAAGTTGCTGCTGAAATGTAAATTCCTGTTCCACGCTTGCCTCAGGTCAATACTGTGATGCCCTCATCCAAGTGGTGATCATAGAATACCTTCACAGCTTCTCACTGACAGGTTCCTGTTGCAGCCACTCTTTCAGTTCAAGCAGAGCTTATCTAAGTCTCCTTGGCATGGCTCTTTCTCAGCCATTGACTGTCTGGAGGCATGAATTTTGGGGCATTTAATGGGTTGCCTCAGCAGCATCCCCTTTGACAGAGCTGTAGTGTTCCCTGGAGTGGTCCCTGCCATTCTACAATCTCCACCAGACTGGCTGGTTTAGTGGTGATAGTGTTTAGAAAGCTGTGACTATGAAATTGACATCATCTTCACCATACCCACTGTTTCTGTCTTAGTGAAGAACTCTATTGAATGTTGTGAATTGCTTTATATGAGAAGATGATGGAATGGGGAATAGCACCAGAGTTGGTATCAAAGACTTCAGCAGCCCCAGATTGTTTACAAAAACCAGCCTGATGGGGAAACAACCATGAAAAGGTGTCACTGGAGAGGAACAGGGCTGCCAAATGAGCTGGAAGGAAAGCTGCTGGTTGCCAGGAGAAATAAATGAGAAGAAGGCTGCACCATCCTCAAAGGCAGCTTCTTACTGTCTTGTGGGTGTCTACAGTTTGGTCCACTTTCCAGAGCTACTCCGTTCTAACTCTTTGGTGTAAAAACCTCTCCCCTCCCCACCCTTGCCTCTAAATGCTTTAGGAGTGAAGTTTAGTTGATGGTTTCCCGTTGCCATAGACACAAAACCATAACAGAAGCATAACTAACAATTTCATTTGGAATGAGCTCCATTTTTTGTCTGTGCACGAAGTTAGGACATCTTCTATTCCTACTTTTAAAATAGACGAGCTTATCAGCATTGGATTTAACGTAGCTTACTTCAAGATAATTTAGTTTTGTAAGCAAATTTCTCTGAGGTGGTTACTACCTAAATTACCTAGCACTTCTGCATTAACTGCTTAATGTCTCTTTGGTGACTGATGCCCCTTAAATGGCTTTAGAAAACTTCAGACCAGCTGGCAAACTACCATTGTAATTTTCATAGGAATGCTGTGTGTTTTTTTATGATGCAAATAAGATAAGTGTGCCTAAGTAATAAGTAAAATATGTTGACAAATGTTTGTTCATCCACCAGCATTAAAGCAAAGGATTTCAGTTTAGTTATTTCTTTCAGTTTAGCTATTTTCTTTTTGCTTTCCTTCTCTTTATTTTTTATTTGATATGCTGTGTCTTGTTCAAGAAGCAGTCCTTCCACTGAGCATCACTGTATGTACAGTTTGTGGTGCTGTTTTGTTGTTGTTGGTTTGGTTGGGTTTGTTTGTTCTCTTTTTCTATCTTTTTTTTTCTATTTTTTTTGTTTGTTTATTTTTATATAAAGCCTAGTGCAGAAGCTGTGAGTAAAGGGATTTTAATGTGTTGTTAAATAAAAAGGACTGTATGAAGTATAACACGTATGTATTCTTATTGTCTAGTTAATTGATTTTTTTTGATGGCTGGTTATTCATGGTTATACTTCTATACAGAAATGTGTATTTTTACACAGAAAATAACGTCAGCAGTGCTGGCTAGATGATGATTTCTTTGACAAAGTTGAGATTGAGACTGTAAAAGTCACCTGGGAGTCCATTTATATCTATAGAAGAAATTTTGTTGGGGTTTTTTGTTTGTTTTTGATTTTGTTGGTGTGTTTTTTCATTCTTCTTGTTGGTTGATTTTTTTTTTTATTATTATTGCTTGGTTTTGGTCAGCTTTTTGGGGGACTTCTGCAGGGTCAGGACTTGATTATGTATCACATTTAAATTAAGGCAAGTCACACTTAATTGAAGAATTGAAGTAATTGATAATAACCCTTTGTAATATTTTGTGTACTTTTTGGACAGAATAAAAATAACTTCTGTTAACTTAATCCAAAAGACTTTTTACCCAAGAAGAGTATTCAGAGTATTGAAGAGAGCAAATGTGCAAAGGTCAAGAACAGTCACCTTAAAAAAGTAATAACTGAAAAAAACCCAAACCAACAAAAAGAAAAGGAAATCCCCTATCCAATAAAACCTCCATGTTTTCATTTCCAGGTGGATTTCATGATCATGTAATTTCATCTTAGGCAAAGGTAGATATATCATTTAGTCAAAAGTCTTCACAGCTAATTCCAGGCCCTGCAGGAACCCTGTCTGGAGCCAGGCCAGCAAAAACAGGCACTGGAAATAGCTTTTATGAAAATGAATGTTTGGTAGTTAGATTTCAGGCAGTGCCCTATTACTTTTTCTTCAGAGCTTCTGTAATAAATTACTGCTTTATTGTGGCTTATGAGCATCCTTGTTTGCAGTACCATTTGCCTAGCTTTTTATTTCCTTCAAGAAGTTGTATTTTTTACCTCTGCTCTGTTCATTGTAGGTGCTTTCCTCAGTACAGTTACTAGACCTCCTTGGTGTTCATTCATTCAATCAGTCCTGTTGTACTGTTTTCCAATGTTGCTTGGGTTTTGGGGTTGTTTTTTTTGTGTGCATATAGCTTTGCTATAGTACATGATATTTACAAACATCATAACCACGTGTTTAGCAAGATATGAACACATGGGGACTTCCAAAGCAGCTCACTGCCTTACTGTCATGTGATATTATTTTGTCTTCAAGTGGGTAGGACACCTGTATCACACCAGCATTGTTTAATTTATGTTTTAACAGGATCCTAAGGGGCTGTTTTATTCTTTCGAGTTTCAGGGAAACCAATGCAAGAATGGGAAACTGAGATTGTAGGACCCTGACTTTTCAAACTATTTCTTATGCTCAAGAATGAATCTTTCTTCTTAAATTCATTTTTATTCTTATTATTCTATTTTATTTTCTTGAAGCAATCTTGTAATGATAACTTTAGAAAAGGATGCGTTTTGTAAGGATGCAATGAAATAGGGCATGGTTTGTAAAACTGTACTTCTGTCATTCACCCACCAAAGTATTGAGGAGATGTTAATGTGCACCTTACCAACATCTTTATTAGCTCATTCTGTAGAAATGGCTGCAATTTGGAATGTCTTTGTCAATCATAAAGATAGGTATTTTTATGAAC
>JANHGL010018357.1:8455-43965 GCA_024611195.1 Ceyx melanurus
ACCTCATGCAGTTAGTTTCAGCCCATCGCTCCAGCCTGGCCAGATCCCTCTGCAGAGCCTCCTGACCCTCAGGCAGACCGACACATCCACCCAATTTAGTGTCACCTGCAAACTTGCTGAGGATGCACTCCATCCCCTCATCCAGGACATTGATAAAGATATTGATGAGCAATGGTCCCAACACTGAGCCTTGGGGAACACCACTAGTGACTGGCCGCCAACTGGATTTAGTTCCATTCACCACCACTCACTAGGCCCAGCCAGCCAGCCAGTTTTGGATCCAGCGAAGTGCACATCCATCCAAGCCATAGGCAGCCAGTTTCTGCAGGAGAAGATACAACAGAAGAGGTATTGAACTTGAGTCAGAAATTAAATAATTTCCCAATGGTCTTTAGTTCAGGGATCCTTTTTAAGGTCTCCTGCATAAATAAAATGTACCTATATAGCAGAAAGCTCCTTTATGTCTGGTAAGTGTGACGTATTTCCAGGACTGAGGTTCTGATAAAGAAATACTGAGCTTAGATCACTGATTAACCTCAGATAAGGGCTCACACTTTGAACACGATGTGATTCTCTGCAGAAAGGCAATGCACAGAAAGTCTGATTAAGTTCATGCTCCACATGGCTTACTTTGCCCATGTTACATCTTTTGGTTTTTAAATAGTTGGCATTTAACAGCCACTGTTAATTACAATGTTGTTTATTACATGTAACAGTCCCCACTCTCTCAGTCTGATCATTTACAAGATAAGGTTCCAATCTCCCTTTCATGAAGAAATGCCTGTTTTACTTGGAATTCCCAAACAGGGAATTATACACTTATGATAATTTGTGAACCCTGGATAGCATTTGGATACCAATTAGCCAGTGGGGCTAGAAATTGCTGAGTAAAGAGATGAGTTTGGGACTCTCTGTGCAGGTCAAGGACAAAAAGAGGCACCAGAGAGCAGCACCAGAGCCAAGACAGGGACACTGCTCCGATGGGTGTGTTTGGATAGCAACAGGGGAATAAAGGCAAGGAAACGGGAGATGCCTTCACCTTCATGGAAGCCATGACAGTGGTTCACACCAGGACAACCATGACTTCTGCACACTCTCCAAACCAACTGAATTTGAGAGCCTCTCTGAATCAACAGCAGTTCAGGTTGGGTTTGTGGAGATGTGAGAAATAAGGTGAAATGTAGAATTAGAGGCAGGAGCAGATTCTAGAAGATGCGCTTAAAATAAAGCAATTTGCTCAATTATAGGCATATTCCAATAAAAGTGGAATAGGATGCTAGCATTATATAACTAAATAAAACATATGGAAAACACAGGAAATGTGATAGTCCATTCAGTAACAGATCTTTAGCTTACATATTTTGCATTCTAGCTTCTGGCTTAAAACAAAACAAAACAGTATTGGGAAGAAGAACCTAAAAGAGCCACGAGAGAAGACTGTAAAACAAGATAAACTAATACTAGTGTATTTAAGTGCTTTGATCTACAGATGAGAAATAGAGACAGATTCCTTATCTGCATTCTCACCATCTTCCAGTGAAACCAGGCAGTTACTCATAGGTACATAAATGTATAGACAGTGACAGTTTCTACTCCAAAGATGAAAAAACACATCATGTTCTCAAGCACATGGTATTGGATCTGCAGCAGCACACAGGGCTTGCTGAGGGAAGCGGGGACACCAAGGCCTTTGGGCAGAATTGACTCCCCAGCCTGGCCCACCATTGCAATTCCCTCAGTCAGGATTGTGTTCTTCCAGCTCCAGCTTTGTTCTGCTCTCCGCAGGTAAGTGTGGGAGCAGAGCTCCCAGAACAACCTCTGCTTCTGTGGCAACTCCCCAGCTTGACTGAGGCCAAGATCACAAGCTGGACAAGGACTTCTTTCCTACCTGTTTGGGATGAGAGGGGCCAGGCAGCGCGAGTCTTAATAAAACTTCTCTACATCTTTTCACAGCAGGGAGGCTTGCTGGGAAGAAAATGAAACACATCCTACATCCTGTCATAGATTATGAGAAAGAGAAATCACCTTGTCAAATGAAGAGGCAACAGAAGTTTGCATTAACTCGCTTTGAATTAATATTAATGCAGTGTTATTGCTTTGTTTCTGGAACATCATGCTAGAGAACAAATAGTTCAGCAAATGAAACAAATAGCTGAGATGTTTCTTAAGGATTAGACACGTACATGTAGAATAGCTATGTGCTGACAGGGAGAACAACTGAAAGCATTAGTGTTGGTGATGCTTCACAGCATAAACTGATCACTGACTGAAGAAATTTCTCCAACTATTTTGCATAAAGCTGAGACACATCACGCCTTCTGCTGTAGCATTTAATATAGGCTACTGCTGGAAGCAGAAAAGTTCTTCAAGACTAACAGTCCTTGGTTTTATCCTTTGGGTTTTTATTACCAGTTATTTTTAATATATTATTAAAAAGACTGTACTAATTTTGTTTTGAGACAGAGAGAACAAGCACATGCATACATGAAATTTATGTCACTGTGTATTTGGGGAAAAAAAAGAAAACATTAAGAAAGAATCTTAAGAAGAAGGTCTTCTGTTTTGGTGTTGTATCCTCTAATTCCATTTGAGTTAAGTGCTTATGGTTTGGATTCATACAGGTAGAAAACATTTTTCAGGACTTTTCCATTTCAGTTTAATCCATTTCTTCTTTTAGTTTCTTTCTGTTAAGTAAGTGGAGAAAGGTTTTTAAACCAATTGCTGTGCAATGAGCCATGAGCAAAGGCAGCAGGTTGGATGGATGCATATAGGGCAGGAGGTTTGAAGTATACTGATGAGACACTACCCCCTATACAGCTCTTATCTGTTGAAAGCAGCAGAACAGAATGAGGGCAATTAGACTTACTAGCTGGTCTACTGACCTGCAAGAATAAAGAGAATTAAAATGCCACTGTGTGATAAAGCAGGCAGCACTTGAAATACAACAACAGAATATGCATAATAGCTCAAGAAACATCCTTAGGAGGGAAAAAACCCTCACCAAAAACAAACAAACAAAAACCACACACACATACACACACAAAAAAACATCAAACCAACAAAACCAACTTTATACTTCTGTTTATATTTTTTCTAATAAAAAGGGAGCTGTGTGGAACAGATTTAGTTTTTCAGGAAAGCACACAGGGCTAGTTCTTGCCTTCTAGTTCTTCACATGTTTTCTGCTCTTCAGGCCCATGGAAATATGCCAGGAAAAATTAATCAGCAGAGGACTGTATTATCTCTTCTGCATAGTTCCCATGTAGTGTCTCAGAGAAAGACCATGCAGCTGGGAGCTGGCTGGAAAAACTGCCTGCCTAGGGAAAATTGTCCTTGACTCCCACAGATCCCAGAGGACACACCAGATTTTGGTGGGACATCTCTCCTTTGTTGATCTGACATGATTTGAAGAATTCTGTCACTGAGATTTCCTTCTACAGAGGAAAAACAGGGTCTGGACTGGGTGTCAAGGTTTTTACATACTGTGGAAGTTTGGGGCAGAAGGACAAAGGCTGAGGTGAGGACAGCTTGCTTAAACTGAGAGGTACTGATGGGTCACTGATTTAACACTAGGTTATTAAGTCTGCAGTTGCCTCAGAAATATTGTAGGAGAGGATTTCCTCTTGAAAACGGAAAGAGGGACAGTTTAAAGTTCTGGTTTGCTTCCAGAAAACCCACTCCCTCCCGTACCACTTAGCGCTCCCCTACCTTTCATTGTTGGAGTTCCCAGGCTCTTGGTACCCAGGGAAGAGGAACGATGTCTTTAAAAGTAGCTGATCCTCCACTTTAATATATTATTAACATAAAGCTATGGTCCAGCCTGCTGAATTACAAAAAGAAATACCAAACAAAACCAAAAATTATTTCAGTTTCCAATTAAGTAATGCACATGCTTCTCCTCTTGTCCAGTGGAAAATCCCTTTAAGTAGAAAAACCACATTCTGGAGTTTGCATTGATAAATGACTTAAAGTGCCTCTCCAGTTGGGGTCTGCAAGGCATGGGGAAGGGTCACAGCCTTCTTGTCCTTGGGGGAATTCTGCATCCCTTCCATGAAGTGTCGCTGCAGTCCTCTCCCCTCCTCCATCATTTCCTGCTCCTTTCACTGGCTCCACCACTCCTGCAGTAGGGCTCACTAAGAAACTGTTCTGCCTTTAGCTCTCTCCCATATGGCTCTGCACTAATCCCCCCTCCCACACACACTGATGCAATGAGGGGAGAAACTATAGACGTGGAAGAAATGCTTTGCTGAGCAGCAATGTTTGCCATCCAGATGATGTCTGGCAGTTAAAAAGGTGCAAAAGAATCATGTTGAACAGTATCAGTGTTTTCCTCCCCATTCTTTGCAACATCTGCAGAGCTCCCAAGTACACTGAATTTGCAAAGAAAGATTTTTGGGGGTAGTCTTAGACTTGGGAGACAGCTTGGAATTACTTTTTCTCTCCACTTACAATGTCAAGGCATTTTCCACAGGATTTATAATTACTGCTTTTACTCCCATGTATATTCTGTTTAGTGAAAAGCAAAATCAACCCTGGAACTTGCTAAACAGGGAGGGAAGTTAGGAAAAAAAAATAATTGAACTTGATTGAGATTCAGGAGACTTAACCTTTGGGAAAAGCTCTGCTCCCGTCTATACAGTGAAGCTTTTTTTTTTCATCCTAAGAAAGCACATGAGGAAACATACCATTTGTCAGGTGCTTGTGATAGCTGGCTGTCAGCTCACTGCCTAGCACCTCCCTCACACTGCTCAGGGGCGTCCTGGCATCGCCCACACTGGCATGGCTAGTAGCCAGGGTGCCGTTTCTCCTGCTACCAGCCTGTTACAGCAGGTTCCTCACATGGGAAATCCTGAGCTGCCCTTCTGTGTCATCTGGCTCAGTGAACTCACCAAATGACACAATAGGAAAAGCAATATAATCGTTTGTCTAGATAGCAGATTTACTATACTATAGAAGTCACAATGTGTTTACACATAATTTTATGTTAACTAGAAACTCAGCTTTGGTATAGCATGAAGATCAGGCTCCTTGGAATGTCAACAGGCATTTAAAAACTAATTTCTCAAAATCAGTCAGCAATTCACTGTGAAGGAAAGCTATAGTCTTTAACTAGGAAAAAAATATCTCCAAGACTAAAAATAAACCTTCTGCTCTACCCACATACTGGCAGCTTGGTAGTGTCATTTGGTGATTAAATGAGCTGAGAAACATTTAAACTCAAGAGCTTGTGGGTAGGAAATCTGAGGTTGCAACCTTGTCACCGACAGCAAAACACAAAGGGGATCTGGGGCCTCAGATGACTGTCAGATGCTATTGATTGTCACCTTGCAGGTCATGGCTTCTTCTCCCTGGGCATTTTGTTCTACAGAACCTCTGTTGTATTACAGTGGAATGGGAGGAACAAACTGAAGATCCCAATCCTATATTATTAAAAACCTTTAAGAACATGTAAGAAAACTTTGATTTAAACTCAGTAAATAACAACTAGATCTCAGAGATCACAAGAATGCCAATTTTGCAGGTGAAGGCCATTGAAAAAACCTGCTGTGCTGTTTTCAACACAGCTGTTTTAAGGGCTTTTTATTCCCAGAATACAATCATCTCAGTGAGATTTGTAGCTGTGAAAAACAGCTAATGCTTTTTTACTTAGGTCAAGTGTTGTGAACCACAGGCTTTAATATAATGCTGAAGAGACAAGTAAAAAGCCTACTAAGTGAAACAGAAGTCTTCTCTCAACTTTCACCAGACATAAAAATCAAGAAATACACTTTGTGTGTGGATTTTATCTGTACCACTTGGAACTGTCTCAGGCATGCACATTTTTAATTGACTATCCATTTCTATACAACTGTATGGGAAATGGGCAAAAATACAGAACCTTTTGCAAATAAAAGTCTTAATGCAGACTGTATCCAGGGCTACCACTACATATGAAAAATGGAAAACGAAATCTCTGGTTAAATGAGTCTGACTGGAAAAAGCATCACATAGAGTTTAAAATGATGATAATTATGGAAGCAGAGTAGTTCTGACACATAGAGCTGATTCTGTCCGGAGTTGAAGAGCCCAGCAACCCTTGAAACCTCTCTGCTCTTCACCTCAGTCCCAAGCACAGCAGTTTTGCTGTTAAGCTCAGCTGGCTCCACACACACTAGACAAGAGAGGCAAACAGATTTAGTTAATGCCCACAAAGTTCTATACAGGACCCTCAGGCATCAACACTAACTTTTAATTAGTGAAAAGATTAAAACTCCTCAAAAAGAACAGATTAAATGATTCTTTGTGATTCTTCTGCTAGTTTGTGCATCGGGAACAGTATCAGTAGCCATCAGGACATAAAGTATCTCTGACCAAGAAACAGATCTTGCACTTCAGAGCAGAAGACTGTCTGAAATCAGCTCTTCCACTGTAGTTAACATACCATGTACTGCAGCAGGGCATAGAAAGTTAGATAATTTTTAGGAAGCCAAAATCTGTACCATTTTAACTAGAAGCAATCTTCCCATTAATTATTTTGGAAGCAACAGGCTAAAAAACTACTAATAGGACCCTTGTGAGTGTAATTCTGCAAATCAATACCCTAATTCTGCATGTACACAAATACCATCTGATAAAAAATAAAGCCAGCTAATACAAAAATTTTCACTTTGTTTAACAAAAGAAGAAACTTGCTATGATGTTATTTTTATCAGCAGGACCCTTCATTTATCTCTGTAAAGTTTCCATAAGAACCAAAACACTGTCAGAGGTACATACCTTACAGCATATCCCAAAATATGTTAAAAGTGTTTGAAGGGATGCAGGAAATTATTACAATAGATGTGATTTTTTACACTTAACTACATCCTAAATGTAGTAGTGTATGTTTTCTAGCCTTTGGACTGTGCTACATTTAATACTTCAGTTACCTATTTGATTTTTTATAACAATTCTTCTAGGTCTAGACAAAAACTAATATTAGCCATTGGATCTTCCTCTCAATACATCATAAGTGCATTAATATCGATGGCAGTTGTATGGTACATATTGTGGCACTTCTGGAATATATATGTGGACGTACAAATCACCATTTGCAGTTCATTCTGTAAGCCATCACTAACATGTTATTTTTTTATCAGCTTTATTTCCAACTAGGGATTCCATGTTACACATAAGGGAGGCAGACATACTTGCAACACTCAAATAAAAGCTGAAGAATTATTCATGAATACGTATAATGCTTGCCAGGAAAGAAACACAGACAGTGCTTGGACTCCAAACAACAAAACTGTCTCACAGATCATTCATCATTATGCTGACCCAATTAATTTTCCAGTTCCCTAAAAGTTGATAGTTTTTTGAGCTTGTTAGTTAGAGGCCATTAGAGTGGGTATGTCTCAAAACTGACCAAGTGACTGCCTTTCAGCAGGCAGCCCATCACATTGTCCCTTCAGTCTCCCACTCCTCTCCGCCACTCAGAGGAGCAGGCTGGGCATTGAGGAAGAATTTTCCGCCTGAGAACCTTTTGGCAGCTCAGGGCCTCTCTGCTGACCAAAATCAAGAGCACAGCAAAGTCCAACAGCAGCTCAGTGTGCTCATCTAGACACCCCGGGCTCATCACCCAGCCCCTGCCACGCTACCCAGTCTATCCTCACAGAGAACAGATAGGCCTCTCAGTGATTACTTGATTCCTTGTATTTCAGACAGCAGATGGGACCCAAGGAGCAAATTAAAATTGTTTTAGCTGCAGTGGCCCCGAGGGATCAGCAGAATGCAGCAGCTCTCCAGCCATGCCCTCCTCACTGCCTCTGCTTTCCTGCCTTGGGAGAGAAAGGCGGGTAATGCTCAGCTGTCTGCACAGCTGCATCCTTTGCAGGGCTCTTAGAACTGGTGGCCAGAACTCCAGGCTTGAGAACTCCTTGGCTTTCCCCTGTAATACTAGAAGGTCTTGGGACGGGATGACCCCTGCTGAGCTCTCCTTCCCGCAAGTCAGCTTTGCACGGGGCAAGCTGCCTGCCAGGCTGGAGTGGAAGCTACACATGCTGACAAAGAATCACGGCTGGGGTGTCTGCTCTGGTCTGGGCAGCAGTGTGACTGTGACTCTACTTATGGCTGGCAGAGGAATGACAGCCCAGGCCTGTGATAAAACGCTGTGCTAGTGAGAGATCAGACAAAGCTTTATTCCTGAGCACAGGCTAATGTGTAAACACCAAGCTTCAGAGGCAAGTCTGGGCTTAAATGCAGGTCCAGACCTGTGCTTGGCAGTATGTAAGCTCAGCTACGTGACTTCAGCAGGGTCAGGACATGGCTATTAAGACTGGAAAAAAAAAGCTCTGCAAAAATACCTGGCTTATTTTCGTGTTACCAAAAAAAAAAAAAAAAAAAAAAAGAAAAGAAAAGAAAAGAAAAGAAAAATAAAGAAAAAATTTAAAAGTTGACAGTACACATCTTTGATGACTTTTGCAGCTTTTGTTTTATGAAGCTATACATTTTTCCAAGATACCCACAAAATGGTATCAGGAAAGAGGATTACAAATAGTCTCAAGTGATGCAACAGGAATGACCCACACTCCTTGACAGGACAAGAGGGCCTCAAGTTGTGCCAGGGGAGGTTTAAGTTGGACCTTAGGAAAAAATCTTCCCCTGAAGGGTTGTCAAGCTCTGGAACAGGTTGCCCAAGGAAGTGGTGGAGTTCTTATCCTTGGAGGGGTTTCAAAGCGGTGTAGACGAGGTGCTGAGGGTGATGGTTTAGTGGTGACCTGACAGTGCTGGGTTAATGGTTGGACCTTAATGGTTGGGTTAATGGTTGGATATGAAATGTCTCTGCCAACCAAAATGATTCTATCATTCTGTGATTCCTTGCAGTTTTACCAAGTAGCTCACAATGGAAGTCTAGTGCCCTTAACTACTCTGATTGCTAACACAGCTAACAGTTCAAATTTGGAAAGAATTGGAACTGGTTTTATCTTCCAAATTATAAGCCCTCATATAGGTTACTGTGCTTCATCTAGCTCAGGTTTCAGAGAAAATGGATACAGGGATTTCCCAGGATCTGTTCAAATCTTAAATAATTCACACACTAGGGACTACACCATGTTTAACTTAGAGGGAAGGATACAGGGTGGATTTTATACTTTGTGAGTTAGTCCTGTGAGTTTTCTAGATTCAGTTAATCCAGATTTCAATGATCACTTACAATCATATGTAACAGGAACAAAAAGTTCCTCTAATTTCTCTGGTATTTTAAAATAAAAATATAAGTCTCACAAAGTACAGATACAATACCTGGAATCTATAAGAACAGAAAAATGTCAAAGCATCTCTAAATCTGAACCAAAAGTGGCCATTCCTGAAGTATTGTCCATGAGTGTTTGGCTGAAAATCATGACAGGTGGTGGATCTGATGGCTTCTGACAGTGAGAATCTCAATTTCCGAGAAGCATAAGGATATCCTAAATGCATATATCTTAAAAACCAAACCATACCAAACCAACAAAACCCAAACAAATATACATGTTTTAAAGAAAAGTGAGATGAAACAAAGCAACGAAGAAGGTAATACAGAATAATAACACAGCAAGTTTAGGCCTTCAGATGATCATAAAGCTTTACAGTAATACAAAGGCTTTAACTCAGCTGTATCATATTAGCACCTATCTTACTGTGCTATGCAATGGCAATTACAAATACCTTTAGAAGATGTGCTGATACTCAAGGAACAATCTATATTTTTAATTTGCAAAAAAGGGTATTTGTCTTGCTACTTCTGTATTTGCCATGCACTCGAATCTGGACCTTTGCTCACAGGAGATTAAAATAATTACAGGTAAAAGTTGTATAACCCCCCAGAAGTCTGTGTTTATATAAAGGAATTCTCAATTAACTAATGCGAAGTGAAATTAACCATTTGTCTTAATTATTTGCAGTAATTTTTACATTTTAAAACACATCACCAGAATGTGCTTTTTTATCCAATCTGAGGTAAGCCACCAGTCACTTCCTCAACAGAAGAGGTCTAAACTGCCAGCTGCACTCCCGTTATGTGACAGAGAGAAGTCTGACATCAGAAAAACATCACAGGAGAGATGAAAGAGAAGTTTGATTAGATAGGTTGTGTAGAAGTAACAAGACGTCAAGCTGGATAATACCTCAGTCCAATTTCTTCATTTATGGAAGTTACTGTGCAATTCCAAAAGCATTTATGTTCCCTATACATTAATATCTGACAACTACTCACTTTTCCCACCTTTCTCAAAAAAGAGAACCCTCTTTATTTAGAGTTGCCTGTGTACAATGCCACATTTGCTGTTGACTCAGATTCTGCCCCATACAAACATAGGGACAAACCTGTTACTGCAAGTGCAAGCTGGACATGGCTACGTGCAGAGCAGAGGTGGCTGCAGTGATTCCATATGGGAGATTTGAACAAGAACTAAGAGAACTCTGGATAAAAACACATCTCAGCGTATGAAGTCAGAATGTAATGGTAGCTAAAGAGAAGAAGAAAGTTTTATTTGTAATGGAAGCAAAAAAAACCCCCAAATTTATAACACATGGAAAGGGATCAGTATAAGGGGTTCAGTGTCATGTCTGCCAAAAGTAAGCAATTTGCAGTAATGCATTGCACTCACTACAGATTGGAAAGGAATTTAAAACCAAAACAAAGGCATGAACACAGTCAGAAAATGCTCTATTTATGGCAGATACAATTTTTTCTTGGGTATCCTAAAAAGTTTGCAAAGTAGAAGTATTAAGAAAACCCAGCTACTGCCATGGAGCGCAGAGTAATTCTATCAAGGGTATAAAAATATTACTGGGGGGGGGGAGCGTGTGTCTACTTTAAAACAAAAGAAGCTCTAATACTCTTTTGCCTGGGAACACGTGGCAAAGCTGCAATTCCAAGAGCAGCTGTTCCTCCACAGAGTTTGGAACAGAAAGTCCCGTATGTGCGCGGGATTTGAACAGCACTCCCCAGATAAAAACAGATTAAACACAAACCTGCCTGCAGAGGAGGATGCAGAAGATGATCTTAAGGAATTTGATTAAGTGCTTAAGAGCCTATAATGCATTCAGGAAGCAATACACCACATTATTGCAGGTACCAGTATATTTATGTGTTATGTAAACCCTGTTGGCACTGAAAGTTAACCTAAGGAGTGAGGTTGACCAAACACTGTTAAAATGAGAATTTGAGACAACATTGATATTGACTGGCTGAATTAACTGCTTGGTTTCTTTAATAAATCATATAGAAAATGTTCAAAGTCCACTACAATAAAACAAGCCAGCACTGAGTGTTCCTTCATGGGGCCAGTGAAGAATACTGATACTTCAAGATAGTCATTCTGGTACATCTTTCTTGCCAGAGAATCTATGAATGTTACACTCACAACTCACTTTCTAGAAAAAAGCTGCCTCAGAATTGTAAGTTGCATGCAATAGGACTTAACAGTATGGTTTGAAAAAGAAAAACAACCCTAAAATCTCTGTCAATGTAAAACACACGTGTCAGGAATCATCCAGCAGGATTCCTGACCACCAGCATCTATATAAACCTGAGTTTCCCAGCATGTGGAAGAACACTTTCTACTGTTCAGAAGACCTGAGGCTGTAAAAGCTTGTATCATCTCTGAATCACAGGAGCTTCTAATGGCTTATACTTCCCCATAGTAAAATGTAAAAGCTACAGGAAAATATGCTTTTTTTAGCAATATGACTCAATACTATTACATCTTTCCAGAGCACAAAGCAATATGATAAACTCAAATATGAAATGACTCAAGCTTATTAGCACCTGGGAAATCAACTCCTGAGGCAGGTATGGATTGCACTGCTTTAGGTGATGGGATAGAGGAAAATGCCACCACAACGTGGTCTTTTACTCCAGGAAACTTGTTCCTTCCTCTCTAAGGGAAAGATGATAGGAGCTGGCCTACCTTCTCAACTTGGTCTGTCTTCACACTCCATTTGCATTTGAGATATCTGGTTACAGTTACTGTGCTTTCCTCTTTTAATTTAAAGAATAAAAATTAACTACACTAGTACCACTCCCAACAGCAGCCTTTGTTGGCTAAATATTCACCCTGCATGCACTTAACTATGTACAAACCTCACATTGCTGGGATGTTTTGGGATTAAATAATTTTTTTTAAAGTGACTTGTCAGCATCCGATGTCCATAAAAACTAATCCAATTGATCAGAAGATGAGTCTATTGTGTCCTACAAGGTGCTCACAGCTACTTTTCCAGAGATGGACATGCTGCTTTTGTTGCAGAGATGAATGCAGAGCGAGGAAGGCAGGCAGCTTCTATTTCAGTAATAAATGGTTTGGTAATGCGTGCTTTGACGGCTTATTTTCAGACCACAACAGCCCCACTGCCCACAGAGCTCAAAAAGAACAGTTGCAAAGGTCCTCAATCTACTTAGGAAAAAATGAAAACAAAAAGACAACAACATCAAATAACAACAAATAGGGCAAAGCAGTTAATTGGCTGCTATATCCATAGTGTACTGTTATATACTGAAAAGTAGTTGCTATCAGAAACTAAAGAAACCCACACCAGAAAACAGTCCTGTGGAATGATAACACCTCTCAGCCAAAAGCAGAAAACCAAGATGACCCTTGAAGTCACCACAGGTGGACAGCCAGTGCAGGTCCCACCACTGGAGTCACCTCCTGCAGAGTGTTCATGGAAAGCATCAGTGATGGCTCCGGCCGCGAGCAGGTCACCAGCAATAAAGCTCGTCTGCTTGCATTGCACAGCTAGGCAGAGAAAGGATTTTCTTCTTGATAAAAATACTTCCTTCCCCTCTTTAAAATGACAAAAGTGTAACTTTGCCTGACCTATTTTTCGTCCTTATTCATTCTGTGGAAATCTTGCAAAATTGACACCTAATTTCCAGGTGCTGTTGCTTAGCTTCCTAAATTATTAATGAGTCTAATAGTTATCCCTCTTCATAATCACATGGGACAGGGAATAGATGCAAAGATTACAATCACATCACCACCCTCATATCTGAGCATGTTGATGGTATCAGAAGATTCCTACTACCAGTTCTGAGCAATAACCTGCATTACATATGCAGTTTATGACATGATGTAATGATGTATTATGCTGGTCTGCTCTTAATTATGTCATCAGGGTAGAGCACAAAGAGTACAGGTAATACGGGCCAAAATCAGGGATGTCTGACTTGCTTAGTATATTCAGGAGTGGTACCAGGTGGAGCCAGAAGCCTTCAGTGGTTGGAGTGCATGGTGTGTGCTCATTCTGCCATGGGGTTACAAAGAGGAGAAGAAATGAGAAGAGCAGAGAGGAGGTGAGGCTGGTAGTGGGGAGTGCAATGGAACCATTGAATAACAGGAATACTTCAGGCATCTTAAAAATGTTCAGAATGACTTCAAAAGTGAAACCAAGGGATATTTCCCTGACACAGAAGCTTCACAACTCTACCTGCACCTGCAGAGTTGTGTCAGCAGGGCTTCCTATTAGTAACACGGCCAAGAGAAAGAGCTTCTCTGCCAAATTAGCTGTCCCTTCTCCCAAGGCCAGTGGCAGACATCCTCATCTAGCCCTTCTGGCTGAGTTAACAAGCAATGTTCTTCTTCACAGTTGACCATCAGCATCTGCCAGCTTGGAGTTACCACCCTGCATCTGAGCTCACAAAAGAAATCCTGTAAGCGTTCTCTAATGCTTTGGACAAAGCTGGATGAATGAACATGAACTGCTTTCATCGGGACTTTAAATCACTCCATGGACCTTGCTTGCTGTGGGTTAGGGCACAATCTCTTCTGCCCACATATAAAGGGGGCTGCAGCCTTCAGAAGAAAAGAGGTTACAAGCCACAAGAGGAGAATGAGATCTTCCATGGTCACAGCTGTTTGCAGTGTGAATGTCATTTCATGGCCTAAGCAATGTAAATCTAGGTAACAAAAGCACTTGGTGGTCAACAGTGATCCATCCACACCTAGAACTTCTTCTGACACAGCTGTATCAGCAGACCTTCATAGTGCTGGAGCTTGAAGCCACAGTGCCTGCTGAATTTGACTGAAGATGCTGCTGCTCTCAGAGCTGTGGTAGAGACATTCAGCCACTATAGATAACCCAACAGGAGTTGCTAAATGGAGCTCCTGATCACCAGGAGTCACCTCTTGGGAAGCTCAGCTGGCTCCTTTTAGAAGCTGTTTGTCTAGGTGGTGATCTGTGGTGTGCACAGAGCACACTTGCTTGGCATCACCAGCCTTCTCGGAGAGGGGCAAGGAGACAGGTGGGGGCAGAAAGCTCCTAAACTGCCATTGCCCAAATGGCCAGACTTGAAGAGGCTGGACTCTGCTCTGAGCCAGCTGTGGGAGAACAGGGCAGTTAGCAAAACACTGAAGAGAGAAATCAGACTGAGATAAGAGGAGTCTGGTTGCAGGTGGAAAACAGGGAACTGGAGCCCAACTAAGCAGGATGGGACAAACAAAGAACAAGTGATCTGGACAACTGCTTGTGCTCTCCCGCTGCCCTGCCCATCTGCTTGGAATTTGCTTTCAAAACAAGTCCTATTTTCTTGTGTCTGTCCTGATCCAAGCTCCCATCTTGTCCTTTATGGATCTGCTGCTGCCACTCAAAATCATTTAGAGCAGGAAATACAAATTAAGAAAGAAACAAAATAATTTTTTGTTTAACATAAACATTCTTCACCCTGGTAAGTTCCTTTCAGTTGTACTTTCCCTTCACTTATTCAGGTCAGAACCTTCTGGATGGTTAATTACAGGCATTTAAAGATAACAACAATTTCATGTGATTGTTTGTGTTACAAATTAATCACAAGTCTTGTCTGACATTTAGGTCCAAACAACTGCATACTGTTGGAGAACCCCCACCCCCCATGAAATGCATTCACTGAACTCCCCTTCCAGAAGAATGAGGTCGGCAGTATAATGAGCTCTCCAAATCGATCTGTAAACAGCCTGATTCACAATTTTTCTCTACGAAAGAGAAATTATGAAAGGAGCAGTTAGAACAAAAAGGGCTTCAGCTCCACCCAGTGGTAATGAAAAGGTTTCCAAACCATTCCTATGCCCACGTTCTGAGTACCTAGTATCACGCAGCAACACACCACTAACATTTTTAAGCTGAGACACTAGAGACCTTTGCTTGGACACTGCTGTCTTACAGCTTGAGCTCTTAGAGGCCTGAACAGTGTGTTTACTACCTTCCTTCACTCAAAAATTGGGGATTAATCATTACTCTGAGGTTACATCAGCCATCACCATCCTCTTTGGTATCTACATTCTCTTCACTAACCATCTTGCAGATAACCACCTGGCTGGGCATAGCACCATGATTTTGCTCTCTCTGCAGTCATTCTAGGGTTACATTTAGATGTAAAACTTCTCTTTAGATTCTAACTCCTATGCCTGCCTTTTAACCATTTTTAAAAATTTCTCTGACACAATTCTTGAAATTACTTTAGAATTAGGGATGCTTTTAAGGAAGGTTTTTCTTGTCCCAAGTTTTCAAGAACAGAATGGCTCTCTAAATGAACTTGACAGTTCGAATAACAGGGACCTTGAGAAATTCAAAGCCAACTCCAGCTCTGTTTGCTGTCCAATAATTAAATAGTTAACATCTGACCTAATTAATGCTCAAATACGCATGAGCTTGGCTTCAATACACATACCTTGGGCTTCAAGGCATAACTTGGTGATGAGTGAGGGTCAGGCAGATCCCATCACATTGCCCACCCCAACATACTCCCCAGTATCACCATCAGGTAGATGGATTCTGCTGTTTGGGTGGCACTGGAGCTCCAGTTTGTGACTCTCTGGGGAGCAGGTTCTGGATTAGATGGGCTGAAGTCCTGTGTACAACTGTAAAATGTTAGAAACCTTTATTGTATTTCTCATCACTGTTCCTGTCCTTCCTACCAGCCCCAGGTGCCCTTTCCTAACTATTTGGAAGGCATGGCTCATTTTTACATCTTATTAACCCCTTATCAGTATCATTATTGTGGTTAAGTCTAAAATATATTTTAAACCAATGTGTGCTCCGTGGAAGCAAAACTATTTTGTTTCTTTTTTTTTTTTCTGTCTGAAAAGCTTCCAAGCATATTCACTTCAAGCATTCCCTTGTGCTCTTTCTCTCTCACCTACATACAGAGGCTCGTATTTATTTTCATTTTAATGAAAAAAAACCACCCATAAAACTCAGCCAGCTTTTCTTCTCCCACACAAAATCTAAACTAGTATTTCACAACATTTTATAGCAGCTATTTAATTTTTCAGCTCATCAGGGACAAAACTAGATAAAGCTGGTTTTATATGCACTGGGTACAGCACTATTAGAGGTTTACTTACAGGAGAATGGGAAGTAGCCAATTCAGGCAGGCTCTAGCACACAGCTACAATGTCAGTCTGTGAATGTGGAGAAAAGGTGGGTTGTGCAGGACAGGCAAAATGAGGCTTCCTGAGGGAGCCTAAAAGAGAAGGTTGTGCTCTGGCTGCAGCCTTCCACCCCATCCCTGTGTTGCTTCCACAACCAGGAACACCGCAGGCAAGAGTCAGAACTGCCTCGATTTGAATTCAGTGGGCACTTTATTATCAAAATAACTCAGAATTTGACCCCTTTCTAGCACAAATCTGTGCTGCCAAGGGAGCTTGGGAATGCTGTGCTTTGAAATAACACTTGATTGTTAAAGAAATAAATTTTATTTGCCCAAGCAGTCTGGCTTTGGCAGCTCTTACCCTCTTGCTGAGTTCCAGCAAATGACACTGTTCTGTCAGTAGGGCCTTCTGCCCTCTCATGTTGCCAGATGTGCTGCTTTCATTTCTAACAGCTGCATTCAGGCATGCAGTGAAGTACACCAGCTTGGGTGTACTTCTTTCTGAGCAGTTCGGTATCTTCTTTTGAACTTCTGCCCCAGCTGAAGCCAAGAGCCAGCTGTGGGGTGTGACTCTAACACCCAACCAAACCAGGTAGCCAGGCAAGCAGCTGCTGGAATATTGCTTGGGGGAATCAAATCTGTGCCTTCTCCTTGAGCTCTCCCTTTTCTGTATAGTTCAGAGGGGAAGCATCCCTAACCATAACCTTTCTCTGCAGATACCATCAGTTGCCCATCAGTTTGGAGATAAAAACTAAGATCTCTTTCTTCATGTTAATCTGCCTTGAGCAAAGGCAGCAGCACCTCTGATGAAATGCAACCCCGTTCTTCCTCAAGCTACGCCCATCTCCCTACCTTTTAGGTAGTGCTACTGGTGGTTTAGGAGAATCTTGTCTATAAAGAATATTTTTATAATGTAGGAATTTTATTTTTATTGAAAACCAAAACCTGGAAGAGGTATGTCAGGAAAAGTTCTAACAAAAATGATTTTTTTTCACAGCTGAAACAGTTATTTCAGTCTTCCCTTTTCTACATCATATAGCAAAGCTAAAAGTCAACATTTTTTTTTCCCTTCTAGCACTAGAAACTTGTTTCTAGCCTTTGATTAAATCTTTGGCCAAATACATCCTGATGACACAGCTCTTAATGTTCTTTTAACACTCAGGAGACTTTTCAGGGAGAAAAAGACATTCAGAGCCCCCCACCTTCAAAAAAGGACCAAAATCACAGGTCATATTTCACTTAACTTCTATCAGGTAGATTAAACCCTGGAGCATCAAGGGCAAGCAGATTACTATTAGAATACAACAAACAAACAAGAAAAAAAAACCAAAAACAAACACAAAAAACCTCCAGCTTTTAACAAAGTCATCAGTAAAGCTGAGGGGCAGAAATACTTTGATAATTTCATGAAACATTAACCTTCAAACATAATTACTGCAGGCACTGAGATTGCACCTGAAGGCTGCACTGTTGGGGAGAATTGCTGTAAAACTGGCCTGCAGGGCAAGAACGTGGCAGGCAAACAACAGTAATGTCTGTGCAGAGATAATGGGATACAGGTCAGTGCATAAAAAGCATGGCTTTAGGGGCTGGAAGTGCTGTTACTGACAGGAGATTGCTGCTGCTTTCCACGTACCAGCAAAGGTGATGGTGACTTGTTTGACATTGCATGAACAGTAATCTTTGAAAGCAGGCACTACTGAAGCATGAAAAGCTGGGCAGAGGAGCATGAAACCAGTGCTTTCCCTGCTAAATGCAATGTTGAAACCTTTTTAATATCTGAAAGAAGTAATTAAGCTGGATTTACTCTGAACAGTTAAAGATCTACATTCTACCTTGAGATCTAAGGTCTCGCAGTTCTCTGCAAGATTTCCAGTCTTGCTTTGCAGATGCACAAGTTAGAGAAGAAACAAAAGATAAGCATCCAAAATCTTGTGTGGTTACATGGTCCCCATCTCTGGCCTGTGTCTGGTACCTGTAAAATACAGTGACTGAGATCATGGGCCACCTCCTCTGAAAACATGACATGGGGAGGACATGACAGGACAATGTAAGCTAAAAATTAGCCTCTTGATTGCTGGACCACTGTGTGATACCCTTCACCATGCTGGTAAACTTCTATGTAGCAGGTCAATATCTATCCCACAGTGATCTCTCCTTCAAGTGTGTGGCATAGAGAGATCTACTTAAATTACCTGCATTTCACTGCTGTATCTGACCTTTAAAATGACCCTATTAGCTCATAAAAAAAAATGTATGCAAATATAAAAGATGTCATTGTTAAAGCTTATGTTTCAGGGAATGCAAATAAGGAAGAAGTAGAAGGGGGCCAGATCTGTTTGGGGTATGATTTGCAGAAGCAACCGAACTGGAAGATCCCAGTGTTGGCAGGCTCAGGAGAAATGGTACAGAACAAGTTCTGAACTGCAGCAATTTCCACCAGAGCTGCTCTTGACTTTCCAACCTCTCTCTACCTAGGCTACGTTTTGGGGTGTGTGTCAGGGATGAAGGGCCCTGGCCTGCAGCCATTAAGAGGACAATCTATTTGAAAATTCAGTTCTTAACTCTTGAGGGTGAAAAATCACAGCTTTGGTGCATCATCTCTTTCCCATCTTCTCTGGTTTTTTAAATTAGATTTTAAATACATGAGGGGAAGAAGCAGCCATTTACCCAGTGATGATTATTTCTAACCTGCTGTAAGGAAACATACAGCAGGGGCCAAGCTTTCTGTCCCAACTGGCAGCAGTCCCACTATCCCATGTGGAATTTGCTCCTCTCTATATTGTCTGTACTGTCCCAAGGTAGAGATAAACATAGAGGACGAGGCTGTAAGATGTGGAGCAAACATGAAGAGACACCAGAGCACCACCTTTGAAAATAAGCCTTGGGCCAGACCACATGGACTGACAGGGAAAATTCAGCTTGTACTGGGATATCTGAGGACACAAATGTAGCTCAGAACAAATAAAATATTTGGGAAATACTTGAGCAGGTCACCCTGCCTCCTTGACTGGGTTTCTGCCACTGTAGAATAGGAGCAGTGCAATGAGGCAAAGCTCCTTCCCCAGCTGCCTGGGGAAGGTATTGCTCTGGAAGCAGGAAGACTGTGTAAGCAAAACTGCTTTTAGTGTCTTAGAGGCGACATTCCAGAACCAGCCTCCTCCAAGAGTCTGTTGAACTAGACATAAAGCGGATTTGTGCGCCAGCAGCCGAAGCTGCGTGTGCCAGGCTGCAGGGATTGCCCACTACTGCTCTGCATTTGCTTACGTCACCTCGTGAAGCTGCATGCTCTGATGACTATCATACATTTGTGCTTTAAAACCACTAATGCTTCACTTAGAGCTGAGCTCAGGGGATTTTATAGCACTATTTTTGTCTGCCTTCAGCTCTGCAGGGGGTTCTTCTGGCTCCAAAGACCTGTGCTTGACAGAAGAGGTACTAGCGGGAAAGACTGACTTGGGAAGGTGCATGGCTTACCTCATCGCTTACCTTTATGATTTATAGCATCCAATCACAAGCAAAAGCTTTACTTCTGTGTTTTCTGTTCCTGGCAAACTGGGTGTCTCAGGAGGAAGTGAATATACTGACTTCCCAAGTGGGTGTCACTGTGCTGTAGCTTAGTGTAAAGGTAAGCCCCACAAAGCCTCTGCTGGGAACATACTATTAAAGTCCTTAGACACAAATAAACATCCTTCATTCAGAATTGGATTTGTCTTGCTTGGTCAGAACACATTTTGGATGGATCTGCAAAAACCAATCTTCACAGGACTTCAAATAACACACTGAAATGTGCAGATGATGTTCCCAGGGCCAAGAGCACCCTCCAAAATTGTTGCCTGAGGAAGCACAAGAGCTGATTTTCTTTTTTTTTTTGAGCCCTGTTTCCAGTGAGCAAATAATCCAGCCCATGTGACTGTGTAGGTTCACTTACCACAAGATATCTGTTGTCTTGGAGCACATGGGAGAAATTAAAATACCTGAATATGGGTAACAAAATTTCCATCCCTGCAAAGGAGATGCAAATTGCATAGTGTTCCCATGGCTCCAGTATGGTTTATGTGGTTGGATGCACAACAGCCTTGCTCTAACCTGCTGCTTGGCTGTCTGATAGTCCAGGTGGGATTCCATCCTGCATTTCTGCACAGTGAATCATTATAACATCCAAATCCAATCACAGTATTCTCACTGTAGGTACTTTCAATAGTTTCCTTCCTTCTCCCCCACCTGAACTCCTGATCTTTTTGTCCCAGCCCATTCAGTTAATTTAAGAAGATATACTGGTCCTTCCAGGTTTGAAGATGGCTTCCAAATTTGCATCCCAAGCAGTCTTGTTAGCACATTTGTGCTGTTCATCACAAGGTCAAAATAAACACTAAACAAGATCTCAGAACTGCAGTTCATGACAGTTTACTACCCTCCTTTTCAGACAGATCCTTACCTTCCAGTCTGGTACTTATCTTCTGATGTCCTCTTTAAGCAACAGCTTTCCATGTTGTCCAGTCTTTGTCCAAAGCTCAGACAGCTAAATCTGCTGTGTAACTCTTATGGGGAAAGCATTTCTGAACAAGAGATATCACTGCCCCTCTTTCACAGGAATACATGGTTCTTTGCTCATAGTCTCAATGCTTGATCCTGTTTGTTGGGTTGAAAATTTGCCTTAGGAAAGTAGAATACATAGTGAAGCACCTTCTGAAGTATAATGTATGGAGACAATAGACACAAATATTATCACCATTTCTACGTCTCAATTCTCTCTTTTTTTTTTTTCCTGAGTTCCAGATTATTTTTTTTTCTTTCCAAAGCAAAAGAGGAAGAATTTGGATTTTTTTGCTTGTCTGTTAATATGGACCCTTTCCAATATTATCTTGGTTTCTGAGATCTGCAGTCTTGATTTGGTCAGACAAAGCAAAAGACAATATAGTCCAAAAGCTACTTAAAAAAAGAAAACCCAAATATATAGACCAGTATTTATAAGGCATCATGGAAAAGCAGACTGAAGATTGCTGCTGTGGCTTGCAGTGGGTATGGTGTTTCATTGCACTGGGATTCTGGACTTTGGGATTAGGAAAATCTTCCACAAACATCATTTTCCCTCATCTCCCAGCAGCAAGAATATCTTCTTCCTAATGTGCCCACTCTCTGCACAGTTGTTCTAGGAGATAGAGTAACAAGTTTGGTCTGTGAGCAGATGTGCTGCTGGGAAGATCTATTTCTTAACTCCTTAACAGTTCCAAACACGTCCTGTTCACACTCTTCGATTTGTCCTTGTTCCTAGGATATCTCTTCAAACATCATTAAAGAGCTAGGAAGTATAAGTGTGAAAGAAGGGGGAAAAGGGAGGTCAATCTGAGCATCTATTAATTTCTAAAGTTCAAGCTCAGAACTTCAGGGAAGTCTGGAAATGACAGTATTACATGGTGGTTGGTTGACAGCCCAAGAGCAATCCTTCACCAGAGTTCCTCCCAGATGGGCCTGCCCCACACCAAGACCTGCTGCTGCTGGATGGGCTCTTTTGCTCTCTCTAAGAACAAGGATTGAAATGCCCTTCCATTCTCAGCACAGTTTGAAATGCCAACATCCACACTGACAGGAGGAAAGCCTGTGGCTGTGCATGTACCACTCATCTGAAACTGTTTGTTTACAACATTGGTGCATCACTGCACAGCTATTAATTATTAGCTGGTTTTATTTCATAAATACCACTTCTCTAAGAAACATTTCAGACCAGTCCATGGGTGGGCAGGAGAGGTTTGTTATTTAGCTAGTCAGCAGCTGCTTTGTTCTCCTTTTTATATTCCTAGTACTTCAGTAGGACATAAATTAGAGGG
The DNA here is from genome assembly GCA_024611195.1 of Ceyx melanurus. Classification (NCBI taxonomy): domain Eukaryota; kingdom Metazoa; phylum Chordata; class Aves; order Coraciiformes; family Alcedinidae; genus Ceyx; species Ceyx melanurus. The sequence goes on from JANHGL010018357.1 coordinate 30,635, forward strand.
CAGTGTGTGTGGGAAGTCTACGTGGACTTTGTCACAGTGATAGATCTTGCTGTGCTCTCAGAAAGAACTGGAGTGAGGCTTTCTGGAAAGATGAGCATTTTTCTGACAGAAGTTCAAAGCATATTGAATTGCTAATGCTATCCCTGCACCAGTTTGCTGATAAGGCTTGTAGCTCTCCTAGCATCTGCACGAGTGTATTTGCTCAAGATACTCAACATACTTGTTTTTCATGCTGATAAGGGAGCTGTGGTTAAAGAAACACTTGTAGCAGTGAGTGTGCTCGTGTCATGCATGCACAGGATTCATTTATCAAATTCATTCCAGACTCACTCTAATAGAGGCCCACCTAATAGCTGTAGCCCTTAAAAGCCAAAAAATGCAGTAGGAACCTGAAGAAATGAGAACAGAATGGACATGCAGCCTGGTACCAGTGTGGTATATACTTGGGCAGCACGTATACAGGTATTAAAGACACTAAAATGGAATTAAAATCTTGCAAGTTACACACAGAGCTATGACACCGAAAATCCCAATCCTCACATGGCCAAACTCAGTTCAGTTTGAATAACTCCAAGACTCCTGACACACCAAATTTTCTCTTTCCAAATGCTGGGAAACATCATTTCCCTTGGGGAAGGCAGCCAGCTTGTCACAAACTGGGCTGGGGCCAGTTGTGCATTAAGCACGTTGGGCATTGCTGGGACTACTCCATGTTCATTATCAGCTTATACAAAGACCTTTAAGATGCCACTCTGATGAGTTCACCAGAATGGGCTCTTTATGACAACACATATCCCATCTTTGGTCAAAGTCAACTGCAAATGTTGTACTGGAAAGTATAAAAACTTCACTATCAAGATAAATGTCAAACTATTTAATTGCATCTTGCTTTCTGGATGTGGAGTCAGCACCCAAAGTACTGATTTGCTTATGCCCTGAAGACTGTGGGATAATAAAAGCACTTTTACCTTATGCCAAATGGCACGATGAACAGATCTGGAGCTGCTTCTGTTGTTTAGGATCAGGAAGAGGCTAGGTTAGTATTTATTTTCTCAATCTGGAATGGCACCTATTTTGGGGGAGCATGAGGATTACAAATACCACAGGCCTATCCTAGTTAGAATAAATCTGTATCAGCACAGTCCTGCATCTGGGCAAACTGCAGGGAACAGTCTGAATACAGGAAAGCTGCACAGAACAAAATCACCAAGGAGATATCCATCAAACTCTTTGTCTCCAGAACAGTGTGACTGAAACCAGCCAGAGATCCTAAAGATACTTAAATCCAAATGAAATCAGATGCCTGAGTACTTTTGAACTAAGAATTAGCTACGCTTCTTACTAAAGGAACCAATCTCTGCGGCCCTATGGTCACACTCTCATTTCTGATTGTTTTTTTGGCTTTAAACACAAGAGCTGCTACCTGGGGCCAACAGCCACTCTTGGTGTGAGGGACCTGCCTGTAGATGCTGGTGCAGGCAGCATGAGGGTCTCCAAGTGATGGGGCATACATGTTCCTGCCAGCAAATTTCTCTTCTGGGCAGCCACAAGCTGCTTTTCCTTCACCCAGCTCCTTTACTCCTCCTCTCAGCATCTCTGTGACTGAATACAGATTGTTGCTGCGATGTCAACAGCTGCAGGTCATGGGGTTCAGGAGAGGGGCAGCAGCTGATGTCCTCCCCCCTCTGCCAGTGCAACTTTTTGCTGACCCACATCATGGCAGCCTCTCCTGCCCTGGATGGAGCGTGCAGAGATCAGAAGCTGGGCAGGCCACTGAGGCTGGCTGATGGGTCATCTACCCAGCCTCTTTTAGGAACAGCTGCCACCTGCACTCAGGGTCCCAGCAGTTAGTGGCCAACAGGATAATTTCAGTGGTTTTGAAGCTGTGCTTGAAAAGCTGCTATCAGCACTAGAACCATAAATAGCTCTTTTTACCCAGGATTTCTGATCTTTGAGATAACTAATGGTTGCTCTTCATGGACTCCCCTGGTGCCACTAGCAGCTAACACAGACGTTCCAGGGAGCGCTGGGATTCTGTCCCACTCCAGAACGGGAAATGCTTTGCATAAGGGTGGGAGGGAGAATTAACACTCAACATGTGATGCTAACTCTCTAGAGGACAGTCATGATGGCAAAATCCCCAGTCTAGCCCTTCAGGGAAATTTCCTGGCAGCTGCTAGACCACCAACGCATTGGCAGAGGTCTCATAAAACCATGTCAGCCGTGACTGAGCTAAGCATCCCTGGGCACACCGGAGGGGACTGTAAGTGGGACCTGCACACGCTGCCTCCCAGGCCTTCCTCTTTTAAGCACATGGCTTGTTTCAGCATCACAGTTGTCAACTCAGCAGTTGGGGCAGATGGACTTTCTGTTTTAAGCTCCCTGTTTTGCCAAAACCACAATCTGGAACCTGCCTGCAGGGAAGGTACTTTGTTCATGGACAAACCCCACGACCAAAAAAATTCCCAACAAATTGTAACTGAGGGAGTTGAAATCACTCTGCCTTTCAGACAGCCCCAGAGATGTTACATATTTTATCAGCTTGTTTAGCCTTATCATCAATGACTTGCTAAATGCTCCCCAGCAGAGCACAGATCCTGCCGTAGCTGGGAGCTACCATTCAGTTCCCCACTGCACAGGAAAAGGGACACATGTTCTAGGTGTGAGCTGAGTGCAAAGCCCTGTGTCAAAGGGAATACAGTACTCTCCTCTGTGTATCTGGAGGCCAAAGCACATGATCTGACTATGCTGAGAACTGAAATCCACCCAGCACCTTTTAGAGAGTAGTTTTTTACTGGACATTCCTAGTTGGTGTCCCCAGTAAGGACAACTCCTCACTGAGACAATGCTGGCTCCGCAATTGTTCTGCACAGCAGTCAGCTGCTGACAGGGCACTGGGTGTCACCCTTGGGCCACCTGCCAGAGCAGGGGAGCAGAGCCTGCAGCTCTCCCAGGGAAGCCTTGCCCTCTAAGGAGGAAAGGGAAGACAGCAGCCAGGGAATTTCCCTGCCCCCCTTCCTAAACACTAGGTAGGAGATCAGAGGGGACTGACCCAAATGCCCAGCCATGCTACTTCCATGCAGACCTTTTCAGGTGGACAAACCCAACTTCTCTGGATGGAAACTGCAGCTTCCTGGGCAGGGAACACTCAGCTGTTCTCCCTTATCCTGCCAAGGGCTCATAGGGGTGTCTTTACCTTGCCACTTCATTATCCACACTGTGCTCTGGTATATGGGGTCTTGTTCAACCTCCTTGTTCCTACATCTGCTGAAGAGAGGAGCGTTTCTTTGTACCTCAGACAACACAAAGAGGAGGTATCACACCAGAAACAGCACTGATGCTGAGCCTCCAGCCAGGAGTTTGGCCAGGCTGTTTCAAGGCAACTATCTCCCAGGCAGGTGTCTTTTTCAGCAAGCTTTACTGCGCTCAGCTTCCTTCCCCAACAAATTTAGCTGGCACCTAAAAATGCAAAGCCAGCACTTTTGCACAGACAGCCGCCTCTGTGAGCCTTCTAGTGACAAGTTGAACATTGGCACTGCCCACACTCCCGGGTGGGACTGTCCCTGCAAGACACCACATGCCGTGTGGTGCTCTGCATTTGATTATGTTCATTAGTACTCATATTTGCTTGTAAATATACTGGGCATATAATTCTGAAAACAATTTTTTATCTCATGCAACTCTGAATCCAGGAAAATATAAAACCATAGTTAATTTAGGGAAGCAAGTGTAGCTCCATCAGTAGAACAGCCACAATTCATAACCAGTTTCAGCAGGGTCCATAATCCATAAATGGATAGTTTCAGCACGGCTCCTGCATGTTGTCCAACTGACGTGAGCTAAGTGAAGGGACAGAAGTGACAAATCTGGGTAGGGGGGGAATAAATGAAGCCTGCAACTGAGCTGCAGCTCCTCCTCCCCTGCTGCATGCAGAACTTCGTCCTTGCCAAGCAAGATAGAAACTGCTCTTAACATCTGTATCCTGCTGCAAATAGAAGCCTGGACAGTGGAGAAAAGGGGGTGAAAAATGTTATTAATCTCTGTGCAGACCTTGTTTCATTCTGCATTAGATTCTGTCATCACTGTCTCACCCTTCACTCCTGGTGTCGACACAAGGTATTTGTCCCTTGTGATCCCTCTCTTCCCAACAGCAACATGACAACCCTTAGGGTCATACTATAGTGTGAGAGTTGCAACAACCTGGAGGGCACGAAACATCTGTCCCAAGTGCCCTGCTCCTGGCAGCCACCCTGGTCTGCACAACATTGACAATTTCTCTATCTCAGCCAAGGCTGCTGCTGAGCTGGGCTGAGTGTGCTGAAAAGTGGGTTTAGGTTCACAGAACTCACCTTTCCAGTGGCATCAGCGGGATTACATGTTCCCACGGAGCTGAGTAAGGACAAGGTATCATACTTGATGCAAGAAGAGCTGACGGTCAGCCAGGTTTCATGCCTACAACCAAGATATTTGATCTACCTCACAGCAAAAAGTAGGAATTTAATACACCTTCTGGAGACCTGAAGATACTTAATCTGTGTGACCAGGAGGAAGGTGAAAGACAGCAATGTGAGACAGGTTCTAGTACAAGAAAGGACGCTTCTCATGAGACTTGTATCTCAGCATAAGCAAATTGGTATTCCACCTGCTAATGGATTTAAGCAGCATCTGCTCTTTACTAAAAGCAGCAGCACACATTCTTGCACACAGAAAATAATTAAAGGTTTTACACTGGCATCCTTTGGGCAGGAGACTCTAAACAGGGGAGCTTCTCTGAAGGAATTTCCCAGCTGAAGTGGGTGACCTGCAAGAGTGATGAGGACTGGCTCCAGAGCCCTGTGTGTTTTGTCCAGAATGTCTAGAAATGGGAGAAGGATTTGCACATTCCTGCACAGGATAATAACAGAGTGGAAGTGAGGAGCATGTCCAAGGTAAAGCAGAATTGAACATCCTCAGCAGGCTATCACGCTATCCACTCACTGGGGAAAGCCACAGAAAATCCCAGACTTCCCCGTTTTAATGAAATTATCCTAGCATCAGCCTAACTGGCATTTGTCCACTGCTCCTGCTCTACCTCACTTCACTCCCTCTGCTTCACTCAGTACATCCTCTAGCTGTCTCCCCCCGCAGCGCTGCTTTCCCCTGCCCATCCCTTTCCAGTTCCCCCGCCTCCCCTTCCCAAACCATGACAGCACACATGACATGGAGATGACTTTGCCCACTAGGTCTACATCCCATCCTCTCCCTCTTCTCACCAGCCTCTGCTTCACCTGTTCACATCTGGGCAGCTGTGCCTGCACCCTGCCCTGGCACTGCCACAGTGGGGTGGGTGACTGGTGGGTGGGCACCGACAGCAGACAGGACACGGGTGTGGGAATTCACAGATCCATATCCTTTGGAGATGCTGTTTGTGCTGCCCTCGTGCCCAGGAGCATCAGGCACTCGCTGTTTGGGGTTCTGTACAAACACGCAGGAAGACAACCCTTGGCATGAAAAACTTACAGCCTAAGCAAGAACAAGGCAGAACATGCAGGGGGCTGGAGGAGAACAAAGTGCAGGGCCAGGGTGGAGGCATAAAGGAGCAACAAAACGTTTGCTGTGTGTATTCTGCAGGCTTCAAAGCTATGGAAAAAATAAGCATGTGAAATGAAAAGAAAAAGACCTTTAGCAAAACATCCCCTGGAGTTTAGATTTAACACTCCGCAAGTTCAATTTGAACAGCTTTCCCACTCACTATATACAAGATTTCATTCATGTATGATGAGTAAATATAACTTGCTTAGAATCCATCTTTTTATGTGAATCTGTAAATAAATCCTTTGCACATCCATGCCTCAAACACTGCAGCTTTGGGCTGGTGCATGAGACCTGTAAACTAAGAATGAACTGAACAAGAAAAACTGGCTGATTCCTTTTCCCAGTCTGGCATCAGAGGAATAAACACATTAATTAATACAAGATAACACTATTTTCACCACTGAAGGTGTTATTATTATGCAAAGAATCCCATCCCTAGAAGAAGAAAAGAGCAATTCTCCATGTCTCCACAGCTTGTCGCTCTCTCACTCCACACCACCAGATATTTTCCAGCAAGGGGAGAGCTTCAGACAACGTGAGAGGTCAGGCAGAGCTCTGCGACTCAGCCCTGGGACCAGTGCAGGACACCCCAGCACAACACCCAGCCACAGAATCACGAGGAATGGATTCTTTCTGCTGCTCTGCTCAGCCACAGAACAGGCTGTTTTACCCAGGTAGCATCAGGTGCCAAACAGAAGCTGCTCTGTCAAGAACATAAAGTTACACCATCCGAGTTTCCCTCCACCCCCTGAAGTTACACAAAACACAACACAAGAGCACAAAAAGCAGAGTTAAATCAGCATAGGTTTACCAAGTCCAAACTGTTTAAAGTTAAAGTTTATTTGTATTCTTTGTAGGAATATCAATAAAAGACCTCAAATGTATCTATATCTGTACATATTACAAGAACCTTCAAAAATTATTCACAGAACAAAAATAAATCTTCTTTAGAACAAACCCAGGCAATGAAATGCAGAAATGGATCTCAGAGACCAAACAGTCCAGTGCTGCTAGCATAAAAATACGGCTTGAAAAACAAGTTTATTACTTTTTATGGTGTACTTTGTTGAAATAAAAAATAAATTATTTAGAGCTATCATTGTAAAACAGTTCTGTGTAGTAACACTCTTATTAAGGCCCTTGAGACAGAAAATCTATTTTTACAGATAGGATTCCTGGCAGGCATGGTCTGTAATGACACGCTCACTCTCTTGGGAGTGAACTTACTGTGGGAGAAGGAAATACCTAAAAGTGTCACCCTAAATTTAACCTTTTTTTGCTCTGCCAGATTCAGCTGGATACCTGTGGCTGACCATGCTGATCATCGATGGAAATACATGTAATGGTTCAACCCAGGACAGGAATTATTCTCCAGGAACGACACAGACATTTCTGCAGAACACAAACAGAATTCATAGAGCCACGGTGACCTTGGCAGGTGAAGTACCACTGACACATACCACAGGTGCTGCTGTGAGGCCGACAGACTTGTCAGTGAGTTTTCAGGTGAAATTAAAAGCTGGTGGTTTAAAACATGAAATTAATATATCCTGTTAAAAAAAAATAAAAAAATCCTAAGCAAGCCCAAAACAATTGCAAGAATGAAAAATAAATCCCATTTCTTAGACATCTTATTAAATGGATACAGAATTTATTACTGGGTACACCTCATATTCTCTAACTAGAAAATGTACACATCCCTTTCCATGCTCCTCTGGATGCTCTGCCTGAGTTATGCCTCTGGAGAGGAGTGTTGTAAAATCTGTAGCTGCATGAGCCTGTGCTTCTATGTATAGCTGCCCATTTCTAATATACAAGGAAAACAAGAGGTAATTCCTGGGCAGAAGATATGTATATTTCCCTTAAAAAAAAGGCCTGAATTTCTAGAGTTGTACAGAACAGGCATTTGAAGGCTGCTACTCCTCCCTCCCCTCTCCCTTGGCACCTACCCATGGTCATTTCTCTGCTCTTCACACACCTGGCAGATGCCACACGCAACATGGCAAAAGGCCCCAGCACCACAAAACGCTGCTCTGTGTCCCTGCCCCACCGTGCTCTGAGCTCCAGCTCAGCACTCGGAACCCCAGCAGGCTCTGTGCTTTGGGAAGGGTCATCCTAGACAGCCTTGAGTAGCGTGGCCAGCAAGGACCAGGAAGCCAGGATAGGGCAACTTTCCTGTTGAAGTCTTAGGAGTACATGACTATTACTCCTACAGACAATCATTTTTTTCCTGCACATGAGAGCAGCAGCAACTTGCAACAGCTTTAGACACAGTCCGATGCTCTTGCTGAACGTGTGACCCAAACCCTATTGTCTGTGTTGCTCACACCATCAGAGCTGGCACTGCTTATTTCTCTCACTGCTGCAGAAACCCCACTGGCTGCAAGTCTTAAACCAAATGTTATCAGGCCCAGTTAGGGCTCTTGCTCCAAAACAGACAGACCTTTTGGCTGCCACGTGGTTCAGTGCCACTTGGATTTTATCAGACTGGACAAAATAGAGGCTGGCACTTTCACATATTGTCAGCTTGGGGCGGCTTAAAAATCTCCCTGGAAAGCTGCTTGGTAACAAACTAGGAGAGACAGCTGCCTGCAGAACTCCAGAGCTTAACGTTTTGTTCTTCTGCAGCTAATCAATTTTTGTCTTGCAGCGCTGTGAGTCTTCAACCTTCACCCCCTTTTGGGTCAGCAGGCAGCTCCTCCTCTACAGCAGGAGTTAGAGAAGCTCACTTTGCACTTTAGGGTAGAAATGGAAATAGAAGAGAAACAACCATCCTGGCAACAAGCAGCGAGGACGATATTGATGGGTCAGACTTTTAGAACAGCAATATTTTTGCTACAAGCATTCTACAGCTTCATAAATACACAGAAGGTGGTACATTATCAGAATGATAAATTACTGAAGATCTCACCAGAACATATTGATCTTGGGGCAGGTATTACTTTCCCTCTAAAAATCTGGGCTGTAGTATTGCCTCCATTGCATTTCTCTGCAGAAACAAAAGCAGACACCTCAGGATTCTTCAGCAGCAGACCATGCAATTCAGCCAGCAATCTTTGCTAGATTGGGAGAGCTCTGCTGAGATGTGTTCCCCAAATTAACGCTAGACTGACTTGCCTGCTTCTGCCTTGCCCTGGGCTGTGCACTCCTATGACCACTTATTCTCTGGTTTCAGCCACAGAACACTTGTAACCATTTGCACGGTGTCTTAGGTGAGCAATGCACACAAACATTGGGAAAGGCTACTTTTGAGCATCAGTTTCCCCACCACACAGCTCTGTAATTACAGTCATAGCAAAGGGGAGATGCAGGGCACACAGAAATCCTCAACAAAAAGGGGTTTCCAAAGGTTGCTTGTAAAAGAGCTACACACAAGACAGATTAATACAAACTCTGCAGACTGCCTACGGCTGCGATAAATGAAAGAAAGAGGAAAGAAGGAGGAACTTAAAAGGCACAATTTGAGGAAGAAAATATTGGAGGTCGGCAATGACCTGGAGCTGGAAGACAATTTGGAAAGCATGGAAATGAAATCACTACTGAGCAAACGCAGAGCACAGCCCCAGGTGTGTCAGACAGTGCTGACTTCACTATGGATATCCCAAAAACAGACAGGGCCACTCCTTGGCCTCTACTGCCAAGTCACATTTGAGCAGCCAGGGAAGCTTTGATCTGGAAGAACTATGCATTAAATATAGTGTCCTCTAGATGTAAATTAACAGCCAAGGCATTGCTAGGAAAGAATCATACACATTTTTCTTAGACAACCTACAGTGCAGAGATGTGGTCTCTGCGCTGGTGCATAGTTAGGAGCGTAGCATACCCCTGTGAAGGTGTCTAACTGCAGCACTGTAGCACAGCCAGCAGGCAGAACAGTTACATACTATGCTCTTTCACAAGCTGCATTTTCCCAGAGTTGAGATTAGTTCATGTCCAAAGAACAAACTTGACAACAGACACTGAGGTCCTCAGTATTGCCGCTCCCCCACGTTCAAGGCAACATGGGGCACTTTCAGAAGGTCAAAAAATTGGTTTAGTAGCTCCCACATTTTTAACATAGTACAATTGTAGAGATTCAGAAACTAAGGCCAGAAAGGATAATCAGATCATCAGCTCTGACCTCCTCCATATCACAGCAGTTTCATCCAGGTACCCCCCCACAGCCACCTCAAGAATTTACTTCCAGTTGCAGCCTGAATTGTTTGCTAAATGCATCCCACACTGAGGCTCCCTCTCCAGGTTTCCAAGTCACCTTTTCCAGTTTCCAATTTCCATCACATGTTTGAATGGCTAATCACACTCACTGTTCTTAGTATATTTCTGTAATTCAAAATTGCAGCTGCTCTCGCAATAATTTTTTTTTACTTAGAGAGCATACTCTACCATACTATTACTTGACTCTAGAATCTGGGGCTTTAAAAAGCCCTCTCAGACTAGATATTGTGGCATTTGATGAAATAGTGAGAAATGACAATGCTGTGTCATTTACTGTTCATCTCTTACAGTTTGTGAGTGTCACTGGCTTCCTTGAGAAGGTCACTTTGTAATTACATAGCCATTCACAGACAGCCCCTAAGTATTCTCCCCCAAAATGCAACTGAAAGTAAGTGAAGGTGAAAGTTTAGTCAAAACTCCTTAAGAAAAAAACAGCGTGTACAGAGCTGGAAAAAAATGGTGTGTACAGAACTTAAAAAAATCCAAACCTTTTAAAGCATCCCAAGAAAGAAAGATTTCAGTAGAAATGGAAGATCTTTTAAACACACACGTGTAGAAAGCACCTTTCATTGCAACTAGACTGGCTAAGCTTGTGGCTGAAGTAGTGAAATTGAACCAGAGTTAAAATACAAAAATCCTCCAGAGAAAAGGAAACCTGTGTTGAAAAAAACAGCTTGGCTGGCCATGGGCACCCTTTGGCTGGCCCCTTCCTTAGAGCCTCGACCTGACTGCTCCTGACAGAGCGCAGGGGATGAGTTCAGGGAGCTGCTGCGGGGCGTGGATAGAAAGTTTTAAAAAAAGTATTTACAGGTCTCTAAATTCTCAAAACAGAAAATATAAAACTGCATTAGAACCTGGGTAAAAAAAAGAATCCTACCTTGAAAAACTGCAGATTCCCTCTGTCTGTCTGATGGGAAACCTGACTGTGTGCAAATGCAAGGAAACAAGCTTTGCTGATCCAAGTTTTCATCTTCTTCAAAAAGACTGACAGCATTTGATTTTTTTTTTGCTAGAGTCCTACTGAAAGAAGTTACAGATCCAGCAACAGCCAATTTTCTTGCTAAAATGTTTACTATTGAGTATGCATTCAGTTAAAGAACAGCTAGAGAAGAGGGGATTAAAACCAGCAGATGAGTTTTCTTAGAGAATTTGTTTCACTACTATTTCACTCCACTCACATGTCAGTCAGCCTGATATATACAGCTGCTGTCTAATGGAACCCACTGCTCATCTCACTCCCTTTCACCCACAAGACACATGCACTCACACTCCCCTCTTCCTCCTCCAAGGACTGCAGTGCTTTCAACAAGAGAGAAAAAAAAAAATAATAAAAATAGCAATAATTAAAAAAATCTACAGTATTCACTTCCTTTTGGTATAATACATTGGCATTTTCTGTACATGACCCAAAAGCTCCCTCTATTTACACAGTGATATGGAAGGACTTGACTTGTCAGCCCGGTTCTCCAGGCCTCGAGTGGGGAATTAAAGCCCACCTTGCAGAGTTCTTTTTATTCTCTCCCATTTTATTAGCAGCATTAGGTAAACCTGGTAAGGGGAAAGAGGGGTTATTTTGAAGGTTTCTCAAGTCTGCTCCCTCTTGCCCTTTCGGCCTGCAGCACCTGCCCAGTCAGCAGCTGCTGTTCTTGAACTCCCCGTTCTCCGTGATGGACAGCTTGGTGGGGTTGGTGGGCGAGATGCCGTTGCACACTTGCACGCTGTAGCGCTCCTTCACCTGCGTCAGGGCGCTCATCAGCCGCGTGTTGGCCGAGTCCAGGGACACAATCCGCTTCTCCTGCAACAGACAACCCACAGGGTCAATGTCCCCCTCACAAACATGCTGCTCTTCACCCTGCCAGCCTGCTTCACGGGAGCTTCCAGGAGTGGGGGCAGTGGCAGTGCCCTCAGATGGTTTCTGGGCAGAGGCAGCTTGGCTAACATTCTCCGGTGGGATGGGATGTCTGCCTCTTTCTGTTTTCTGGGGCTTGCACAGCCCCTGTGTGCTGTGGCCTTTTCATGGGCAGTCTGGCCCTCCCAGCCTGTTTGCAGGATGGAAGGTGACAGTGAGTCAGTGTTACGCTGGAGAGCTGATCCAGTCATGGTGGCTTTATCCAGACAGCTCTGACCGAGGCAGATGGAAATGCAGTATTGTGCCATGGGTCGGGGCGGGAGGAAGGTGCTGATGTTAATAACATTAGCCGATTATAATTTTAAAAAATATGTTAGAAAAACAGAAACAGGCAGGAGAAAATAAAAATGGTGGAGGTTTCATCTGGCAGAGAGAAGTGCAAGTGGTATCTAACAGCCATCGTCTCTGTAGTTTGGATGGAGTGTGCTCAGAATAAACTCATGGTATGTTCGAAATAAAGAAAAAGAAGCAGATAATGGCAGCCTGCAGTCACCAGCAGGGGTAAGGGTGCAACAGCAACACAGAGAAGAAGCAGCCAAAAGCTACAACTAAGGGGTTATTTGAGGTGAAGGGGAAGAGGGCAGTGTGGGTGGAAAGGGACGTGCCATTGACAGAACACAAAGAACAAACACTGAACACACTGCTCCTAGACCCATTCCAGCTCAGAGGGGCTCCCGGGCTCCGCCAAATCCAGGGTTTCCACACCTGTGTTTTGATTCTTCTGGCATACAAAGTGCTAGCCTCCACTTTTAGCAGAAGCTAAAGGTTGTGCAGTCAATTTATGAAAAAATAAAAAAATAACCCTTGACAAAACCCAGCCTGCTAACAGAGAGATTACCTGCAGTGGGACAAAGCACTGGAGGGTCAAGCCAAAGAGTTGGTGGCACAATTAGAAATGACAGTTTTCGTCTGCCCTCAAAAAACAAATTAAAAAACGCAGCCACACAAAGCATCAGCAGAGATGGCAAAAGGTAAATACATTCTCCATGCTACCAGCTGATTGGCTTTTTTACTTTGAGGTGGATAAAATGTCTAATTTACTTGAATGGAAAAAGCTGCATGCAGGAACTCTTCCCAGTCCAGCCCACTGAGAAACAAAATGGAGGGAAAAATGATGCACAGAAGGCACAAACATTAAGGGATAGTTCAGACATACTGCCCAGGAGAACCAGGTGCTACACCAGCCCCTTGAGATTTTGATCCCAGCCCATCAGCTCTGCAGTACATCAGTAGTGGAGGAACATTTGCTTCTCTCAATGAGTTTTCCCACAGGAGTGTCAGGGTGCAAAAACAAAGCAGAGTTTAAACACTGCTTGTGTTACAGCCCTGAAGAGACCAAATGCTGGAGGAGGAGGAGGCACAAGCAATGAACAAACAGCAAGGTGGGCTATGGCCTTCCCTAGAACCTGCCCTGATCCAGTCAATGGAAGGAAGGAGAACAGACAACGGAGGAGTTAAGAGGCCTTAGCCCTTCCTTCCATGCTGAAATACAGTCTGCCAAACACAACTGCCTCAGCAGAAATGTGTTCTTCAGCAAGTTAAAGCTCCTCCTCCTCGAACTAAATTTCACCTGGAATATGTGTTTTTGAATTAAAATTATTGCTAAAGAATATAACTTCTACCCCCCCGCCCC